>JANHGL010013394.1:42366-63940 GCA_024611195.1 Ceyx melanurus
ATAATACTAATTCATTACTCTAGGCTATGTTAAATTAATTTCTGCTTTAAATATGAAAGTTGTCATTATTCATACAAATCAATCTCTTCCATAGCATATCCTTTAAAACATTTCCAGAAAAACAATATATAAGCTTTGTTGCATACATAACTATAGATTCCCTTTGCATCCTGATACAAGTCTGAAATGTGAAACACTCTTCCAGTAATTCCATATATGTAGTATGTGGCCTTCTGTTAAGAGTTTTGAAGATCCTCAAAAACCTTCACATTGGTTCTGAGGCTAAGAAACTCTGTAAGTGGAAAGAAACATTGCTGCTAAATAACTCTAATAATGTAAATAAAATAATTTTTAAAAATAAATAAAAATAAATAAATCATTTGCTACCTGTGTCTGCCATGCCCATCACAAGAAATAAGGGCTTCATCTCAAAATAAAATTATAATTCTTACTGGTTGCACTCACTCCCTTAATTTTCCATACATTTTAATGATTTTCAAGAGTTTCTTGTCAACAGTATTGTCAACTCTCTACCAGACTATTACAAGCTGGAAACAGCTGCCTAAGTTAACTGTGCACGACTGGAATAGGAGTGGGGAGAAAAGAACTACCACTTAATGACAGGGAGTAAGAGATGGATGGAGTGTTATATGCTGAGGTAACCACATGCAGACTGTAAGCTTGTTTGGTTTGTTGGGTTTTTTCTTAAGAGCATTTCTTTGAGTTTGCCTTTTTTATTTTTTCCACCATACTCTGAATTTTTTAGAGCTTTTAAGCATATCTTTTTATTTTTCAGTTAAAGTTTAGATACACTCAGGTGACTTTTCTTTTAAAATTGAATTACAAACATAGAATAACAGGATGGTTTGGGTTGAAAGGGACCTTAAAGTTCCAACCCTCCTGCTATGGGCAGGGACACTTGCCACAAGACCAGGTTGATCAAAGCCACATCCAGAAGCCCCATCTGCAGAAATACTGAACATTATACTTCAGATTTCATATTTTCTGCCTGCTGAATGTTCCTCATGAGGCAGATGACTGGCTTATAAGTAAAACAAAGACACTTGATAGTAGTCTTGCAATATACCATAGGAAAGGTATATTAAGTATATAAAAGGTATTATATAAAGGTATTCTTGCAGAATACCATAGGAAAGGGCAGTGACTCTTTTTAGGAAAGAGTCATCAATACAAAATCTACTATGAGCTGTTGGAAATTTATGGGATATTTCACATGTCCCTTATTCTGTTGCATAACATTTCAGGGAAATTAAATACTCCCTATTTTACATTCAAAAAAAAGAACCAAGCACAAGATTTCTTTTCATTAACATACATACACTACAAATAAACCAAATCTTGAAAGTTGTGCAAATTTTTGATGCAAAAGACTCTAAAATTGTGAAATTTTTTCAAGTTGTTCTGACATGAAGTCATTATTTATTTGGTACTTTAAAAATAATTTAAACATTGTGGAAGAAATCTGTTACCTGGGTCTTGCAGATAAATTGCCAGATAGTGTTGGAAGACAGATGCTCCTTCTTGGCTTAGAATTTATATTCAGTTAAACTGCTTTGTTTTTTCTAAAATAATATGACTGTGTCACAAATGACCACCTGTCTGATGCAGAGCAAGTGTTCCACAACAAATAATTTGGCAGCCAAATCCCACCTCTTTTTTTGGTGAATATTGTATTAATAGAAAATGTTTATCATTTTAATTAAAAAGGATAACTGTTGTACAGTATTTTGTAGTTTATTCAAGAGCATCTGGTTTCATTATCCAAGACTGGAGAAGTGCTTTGATTGGATGCATTAGTCATAAAATGTGGGTAATAATGCTTCCACTTGGCAAGTATTCCTCTCTATTAATTTAAAATGTACTTTCAGAGTAAACATTCCTGAGAAAAGCTCCCCAACTAGTAATGGCCACACGAGGCCAACATTTAAAGCCACACACTAGCATATTTCAGAGATGAGTCCACAAGGGTTCCCATTCATTCCTTCTCCTCTTAGTTGCTAAATTGAAGGTGTAAAACAATGGCACAGAGTGTGAACTGCTGCAAGTTTCACCTCTGAAGCAAAGTCTTATCTTTACATTAAAGACACTGCAATGTCCAGCAGTTTTTGCCACTGAGAACCAGTAAACAGGTTGACATCAGGGTATTTATGGCTTCCTTTTCCCATTAAGCCCCCATTTCAACAAGGCAAACCACATTCTGATTCTCCATGGCAATAAGGTATCTCCAAAATTCCCTCACTCAGGTCTCCTAGGAAACCATTTGTGGGCTTCTGCTCTGTCTGAATAGGGTTATCCATGCTACAGGAAAACAAATAACAGCAAATGTGAGGTGGGCTTCCTATTGATGGCCTTGCCATTCTCCATTCCATTTATGTGTATGCTTTCCAAAGGGATTGAATCCAAGTCTATCCAACCACCTGGTTGCCACAGAGCCTGCAGGTACAGCACAGATTGCAGAGGAAGAGTTATATGAGGTTCATCATAAATACTTTTAGAGACACCAAGCTTAAGCATAACCTTAAGATCATATGTCATTATTGGTGTAGACACAGAGAATGTAGTAAAAAGATGACAACATGCTGAAGGACCTGGCCTGCTTTAGAATTATTTTTTTCCCACAATCACTGCAGTCTTAAATCTTAATGAAAAAAAGCAAGAAAGGGTTATAAATAGAGGACACTGAAGAGACCTGTTTTTACAAATTTAGTTAAGAACCAGTTTGTGTCTAGCAAAGATATAAAATATTGTTGGTGTTTTACACCACTTTTACCCATTGGGATTTCCTGTTTGTTTTGTTTCTCTGGCTAAACATTTGGAGTAAAAATGAAGAAGAAAATCTTGGAAGGAACTTTTAAAAACAAGAAATGTACTCCACCCTTATTACAACATTATTCTTATTTAGCCAAATATTTTTCCATTAACAAATGATCTGATATAGACAAACATACAGAAAAGGAATAAAAGACCTACAGCAGTCACAACTTTTTAGATAAAAAATAATTAGGAAAGGTAAAATGTGTGAATTAATAAAATAAGGCGAGGAATGTAAAATAAATATTAAAAAGCAAAATCCCTTCAGTGAATATAACTAATATCTTGCATAATAGTTCCTTGAGTCCATGAAGAAGAGTTTCAATTGAATTAAAAATGTCACAGGCTTCATGGTGGCTTCCCTTTGTGAGGGGATAGTAAGGCTCATGTAAGTAAGCATATGAAGAACAGAGAAAGCATATGAAAAGGAGAGGAGAAAAATAAATTAAATAGCTCTAGAAGAATAAGAGTCACATGAATAAACATTTTGAAAGTAAAAGTCACAGTAACAGACACCTTAACCTTCTGATGTGCTTAAGAACTGAAGGCATAAACCAGAAACTTCCAATCATTTCATGGGCCTTTCCCCATGTTTGTAGTTGGATTTTATTGCTGGAAAGTTGTGCTGTTCACTCAAGGTTGGTGATTTATGCTTCAAGCTTCTTTCTTAGAGCTAGGCTGCTTGCTGAAGTGGCCCCTTGGGGCAGAAGGGTTTTCAACAGAAAGTGGTCACATACATCACCAGTCTCTTGAAGTCTATATAATTGCCTTTTCTGACCTACAGACAGAGGCATTTAGAACACATTCTCTCCAAGAGTTTCCAGAAGGACTTAAAAGAGACCATTACACTTCCTGACATCCTTCATTCTCCCAGTACAGTGCTCTTCAAAACAAGATTTAACATAATTCAACTCCTAGGCCGAAAATGCTGTATGGTTTACATACAGCTTTTACAAAGCCTTTGATGAGCTTTCTGCTTTCAGTGTTGCTGAATTGTTAAGTTTAAGACTATTTCCATATATATTTTAGATAGCTTTAACAAAAAATACCTGTTAACCTGGTCATTCCCTTAATTTTATTGTATATGTCTCCCTCCAAGTGATTGTTACTCTGGATCAATATCAGTTCAAATGTATGCTTTCATTTTCCCAGTGTTACTTATAGTAATTTTAGTTACTATCTACTTATATTGAGATCAAATCTAAACTAAAAATAGCAAAAAAAACCCTCCACAACACAGAATTAGTTTCCACTGATTTCCAGCAAAATAGCAATTTCCCCAAACTGTGTTGGCTAACTGTTTCTTTGCCCAGCATGACATTTATACAATTCAGATCTTAAAAATTGTTATCTCTGATGTTCTGCAAGACAGTTCTTTCCTATTGAAATGTGGACATAAAAGCATGAGTAAATTTAACTAAAATACATTTCACTGCCAGCTGGAAGCCATCCAAACAGTGAAACAGTGCAAAATCATTTTCAGGGTACCAATTTTGGCCTCTAGGTTTACCTGTGTCTGCATAAATTTAAAATGAATATAAATATATGCAGGAGGGGACTAATATTCTCATGCACCAAAGGTTCTCCAAGGCTGAATACCTGATAAATAAGCCTGTCATCATCTTTACCATTTTGGTATAGGGATACTCAAAACACTTTTTTTTTTTGTTATTTTTAAAATATTCCATTCAGCTTTTAACTTTTCCTTTTCTTCTGCTTTTCTTTCCTTTTATTAGAAAACGAATATTATTTTTTTTCCTTGTGATGTGAAGACGACTTCCCAAAAACTTTTCACCAAACCAGATCTGTAAGCCTTGTGGCAAAATTTATATCATCTTCAGATTGCTTCTAGGTTTTCTTGAAGACCCAGATCCATGTGTCCTCCCTGGGGCATGTTAAATCTTCTCAAGTGGACCTCTTACTGCTACTCACTTCAGCCATAAATCTTACCAAGTTGTTAAAGAAGGGATATAGTTCTGGCTTTGGGCATTTCTTTCCTCATTTCACCTTCCTTTCTGAAAGGCTTCAGCTAATACTGGATGCAGAAATTATTACTGACATTTATCATCCTATACATAGATCCTTGCAGATTTACACATTGCAATCTGTAGAACATTTCTGTACCTTCTGATATTTTTGTCACTCCCCTAAATACCCATTTTCAGTTGCTTGAAATTAGATTATTCAAGATCAAACATGACATCATGGTAAAAATGTTAATTGTGTAAAGGCAGGGATAGAAAACTTTAGACAAAATACTTGCTATCTTTTTTTCCTTCTCAAATGTGTTTTTACATGCACAATTGATGATGAGGAAAAGCTGGAAAAGATGTGGAAATATGTCTAAAAAGGGGCCAAGTAAGACAAGACTAGCTCCCAGATGCCTTTATCTGAGGACACTAAAACTGTTTATATCCTACCAGTCTGAGAAAATATCCCTTGCTTCATTGAGATGTGGGAGAGCATTGTCTGCCTTTCATATTCATTAAGTTACATCCATAACAAGGAAATCATGGCTTCAGCCTCCTAGTAAATCATACATTCTTATGAAATAAAATTTTATTTTTATAAAAAGAACACATGTAATTAATTTTTTTAATAAGTTGAGTCTCCCAAGAAAATTTGGCAGGGAACTGTTATTCTAATACTTTGGCTCTATTTGCAAGATGATCATCTTGATAATTTAAAATGTCATGGGATGTTTGCAGGAACAATAGACCAGATTCCTGAGCTGGTGTAAACTGGCACAATTCCACAAACATCAAAGGAGCAATGCCAGTTTACACCAGTCCATCAATGTTCACAAATTAAATGCATGTTTTGTGGTCTATTACATGTCAGAAAACTTGCAATGCAGCTCAAGCCCTCATAGCTATGCTGTAAAGCTCTTTGATTTTTAATAGAGCTGCAAAAACAAACTTCCACATTAGAATATTGACCTCAAAAAGATATTTAACATCGGAGTTAAACCCCACATATTAATGCTACAGAAAAAGTGTGCAAAAAGAGGCAAATGACTGGATACCCCAAATAATGGGCCACATTTGTTCCCAAAATGTGTGCACAGCAAATGAAAATATGTTTTTCAACATCTTGACCATGAGAATGTATCTTTACAATCACTGTGGGCAAAGTTGAACTGATATTTTATTCTGAACCAAATCCCTCTCTACTGACATTAAAGCATTTCCTTAAGATGCACATTTGAGTTTTCAGGGTAAAGAAACCATCATTTTTTTTCCAAGAGTATATGAACACTATTTGGCAATAGCATTTTAACTTGTTCTGAAGTTTTGTTTCAACTCCTTTTTGTCTCAAAGAAACTCAACAGTTTTTAGAACTAATAGAATTGGATGCCCATACACTCAATATTTATATATTCTAAAATAAAAATAACATCATGAGGAACTATGAAGACTGTGTTTTTCTAGTATTAATTATACATTAAATGCATGATACTGTTAAAGAACAACAATAATGACACTTAGGAAAAAAAAAATAATCAGAAAATGGTCCAAAATCACTTAAAAAGCATATTGTGAACCTCAAGTGCTCATCTGAGACTACAGCATATGATTAGACTCACTGATGGATAATTGAGCCATGTTGAATCACTTTCTTATATTCAAACATATTTGGAACAGAATCAGCAACAAATAGATCATAGAGTTTCCAACAGCCAAGAGAAGTAGTGAATAGAAGTATGGGAAGGAACCTCCAGGGGATGGCAAAAAAGCAAGTGCATGAATTGGAAGAGGGAGCACAGAGCTCTGTTCAAAGAGGAGAATCTGTCCACAGTATGCCAGATACTTCTAACCTAGAGTTACCTGTGCACAGAAGCATCCCTTCTTCTTTGGAGAAGCTCCCACCTTCTTAATGCTCAGAAATATATCTTGAGGCTCACTGTGGTTATATTTTCCACCTTCTGTCTTTACATGCACAAACATCATGACTATCTCTCACTTTCTACACTTTTACTCCTACCTAATAAATGCTGCAGATCCTCAGTAGACCACCTGCAGCAGCTAGTTGAGCCAGAATCCTGGCCTTGTTTCACCTGGGATTGAGGTGATTTTCTTCCTAGCCTGTGATGCAGGGCTGCTTTCAATTTCCTGTGAGAATAAAGTTGATAACACACTGATGTTTTAGCTGTTGCTAAGTAGCACTTTCCCTAAATTAAGGATTTTTCAGTTTCTCATAGTCTGAGAGGAAGGAGGTGCACAAGAAGATGAGAGGGAGCACAGGCAGGACAGCTGACCTGAGCTAGCCAGAGATGTTCCATACTACAGACCATTATGGCCAGTAAATAAACTGGGGGCAGTTAGCTAGCAGGTGAGGATTGCTGCTGGGGGACTGGCTGGGCATCACTCAGCTGATGAGCAGTTGCATTGCACATCACTTGTCTTTTTCTTTCTCTCTCTCTTTTTGTTATATTCCCTTTCATTACTATTATTGTTATATTTTAATGTTATTATGTTTTCTTATATTTTAGTTATGAAACTGTTCTTAATCACGAGGGTGGGGAGAAGTTAGAGAGCAGCTGTGTGTTGCTTAGTTGCTGGCTGGAGTTAAACTATTACAAAGCCTCACCTGTTTTTTTTGATGTTTTGGGTTTTTATTTACAGAAATAAAACCCTGGCTCCTTCTCTAGAAGGGATTTGAAAAAATAAAAATAATAAAAAAAGCAAACCCAAACAAAATGAGTTGCACATGCCAAAAGTCCATCTGTCTCAAATATTAAAGGTAGAAAAATATACACAGCTGGTGAAACACAGGGCACAACAGCACAAATCAAGAATTTTAGGTCACCTTAAGCATTACCTTTAGCAGTCCCTTTCCACTGTTGCTAGATGGAGTGAGATAAGGATGATATTAAGTCTTTGTTTCATAGAAACAAATAAAATATTTCCTTATAACTACCACCAAAATTAGTCTGCCAGAGCAATTTATGCCATGCAAATACTATTTTTTATTATAAATATTTCTTATATTTTGCCTTAAAATACATTTACAGTGAAAAAAAAAAAAAAAAAGGCAAGAAAATCTCTTAGTTTTCGGTTCAACAAGTAGCTCCCAACAGACTAATGAAGAAAGACAACAAAAATCTGGGACATTATTCACAACCAACTGCAGTTAAAATGCATCTGTCAACTCTATGGAGGTATTTGGTCTAAGATACATTCATAGTGTGCAGGGGTCTCAAACTACAGGTGTTTTTCTGACTTATCTCAACCCTCTCTATGGAAAATGAAGCTGGTCTCAGCAGCAAAGCTGCTCAAATGCTGCTCCTCCCAATCAGTTCTGGCACTGACTCACAATTTCTGGTTTTGTGTCCAAGTAATTCAATTAAAAGTGTCCTTTGGGGTTTACACAAAGGGGTTCTGATTTAATTTTTCCTCCTTTTTTTTTTTTTTTCCTTTTCCATGCTTTTTTTTTTTTTTTCAAAAAGTGGATAAAAGCCTTTCTTTAAACACTTAAAGGAAACCTCACTGTTTTTTTGCAGTGATCACGTTATCATTAGACTTTTCTTTTGTTTCTTGCTGGGCATAATAGAACAAATCCCCAAAGTGGTGTAGTAGTTTGGACAGATGTTATATGATTCTGCAAAGAAGCTGCTTATATTAGGATGGTCCCTGATAAACACCCTAACAGGTAAATTGAGTTGATACTGTTGGATCCACTTTTGTCTTGTATTTACACCTGTTTTAATCTAGTTGTAGAAGCTACCGAGTATGATTTACTGTACTGTGGAACCACAGTTTTATGAACTTGCTTCTTCTAGCAAATGTCTTCACTTGAAAGTCTCCAAGCACTAGTAAAAGGCAATTTATGGTTCACAGAAATCTCTGAAAGTATGTGATGTTTCCATATCACGTGCCAGCTCATCAGCTGTTGTAAATCCATTGAAAAGCAAGGGATCTGGTTCCCAGCTTACTCCTGATGAGGATCTGACTCCATGTGTCAAACCCTTCCACAAACCAGCACTGTTTCAGTTCTCTTTCTGCTAAAAATTTCTGTCAAGGGAACAATAATATCAAAACCTATTATCCACATTCAAGCAAAAAATTCTATTACAGGACCGAAAACAGCTCAATACTTCAAATAACTAAAGATCTGTAATGTTTTCCAGAAAGTAAAATGTCATTAATTTAGTGCAATGAAACTCCTCACAATGATTAGGATTAAATTAAACTGATTTTTTAATGGCATAGTAGCTGCTTTTTTGGAGGGAGCTGTTGGTTTATTCTCTCATTTTCATTCACCATAGTGTCACTTCAGGACAAAGACAAGTTTGTGCAGATGCCCTACCACTGCATTTTTATACTGTTAAATGGCTTGGTTTGGTTTGATTTTTAATACATGCTAATCTCTGATTTTTCTGGAATTTTAATGCTTGAGAACAATTGCAGAGTATCCTGTTAATGTAACTTTCCCTCTCCAAAGGGCTGATGCACACTTTCCAATGTTAGGCCTTTACATTTTTTTTTTCTATAAGGAATATTTAGTAATATTTGTTAAAGATTTCTACTTCTACAAAAACTGATAGTATAAGAACTGTGAAATATATTCTGTTTCATGTCACTACGAGATTTATTATAAAGGGGTTAATAAGTGGCATGATCTTTTTATCTTAATGGGTTGTTTATAATGGAAATAATATACATTTACTTGTAAATTACCCAGTTTGTTTCTTGTCTTCTATAGGGCCATCCATTTATTTTTTTTAATGTGTGTGTCTGGAGACTCCATTAAACTGTTATCATCTGAATATTCATTATCACATCAGCTTTCCCATTAGCTGTGCACACACCTACAAAACAAAACTATCCTGTGATGGGCCATTAAAGGTTTGAATGGTTGGTTATGTTCCCAGGACTGTTGAAATCAATAGAACCAGCTATTCAGCTTAATGGGGATAACTAACACCATTAAAATTAGTGGCAGATGAGCCAGTTCTATTGTTCCCAAACACATGTTTTCAGATAGGAGCATCTAATCATTTAAAAACAAGATTGCCAGTATGCTCTTAACCATTTTATTGAATTTATTGGAAATCTCTGACTTTTATTACTGTCTTTTCTACAAACTTTTCAGCTTTCTGCTGTGGAACAAATCTGTTTCCTTAAAATCATAGCACCATGTACTGCTCCAATCATTTTTTAATTTAAATGTCATTCAGGCCCTGACAATACCAGGCCTTCCCCTTCAAAGACCTTTATTTTTTTCAAAGATAAGGTAGCAGAAAGACTTGCTCTGGAGAGTTCTGGTATTGTACCACAGCAGTCAGTTTTTTTATTAGTGACTCTCTTCTTAACCAGAATTTTTAACATCATGATTCTTTCTATGTCTCTATTTTAACTTTATAAGAGCTACAGGAGAGAATTTAGACTGATTTAGACTTATTTATGGCCTGTGGTTCCACCATTCTTGGCTATTCTTATATATGAAAAAAAATAATCTCTTCTGCCTACTGCTTTATAAAAAGCATATTTTACACTGTCTTGTTCTGTTCTCTCTCATGTCTGCTCCTGATCTGCATCACTGACACCTTTTGTTTTGCCCCTGAATATCCAGTCTCTTTATACTTTTGCTGTCTCTTAAGTCAGCACTTTGCATAATTAGACTTGTAATAATTGGTGTGTGTTTGCTGTATGGTCAGTGTACAATTTAACTCATTTATCACATGCGTTGGTTACTGTTAAAAAACAAAATAAACCAAAACCATACAAAAAACACCACCCCACAAAACAGACAAAAAAAACCAAAACAACAACTTCCATTCACTGTCTTTCAAGCTAAAAACTGGGAATGTAACACACTTGCCTTCCTCCCGATGAGTAATTTTGCTGTTTATTGGTTTTAGCTTTCAAATGACAGTACTAAAGAGCTATAATGATCTTTACTGAAGACACTTAGCAAGAGGCTCATTAACAACTGAGATGAGCTGTAAAAGAAACACATAAAATGTCAAGCTAATTTAAAAAATCACACTACACTGGGGAATGAGCAATTAAACAATAACATGCAGCACAGGAAGGTCTGAAAATGAATGCAACAGAGCAACAAACACTGCTATCCTATCAAGCAATGGAGACCTCCAGGTGGGTGATGCTGTTCCTGCTAAGTTTAGACAAATAAATTTAGGCAAAATGGATGCTGCAGCACTGAGTTTTCACTTGCAATCTTTGAAATATCTGTCATAAAGCTCTAATTATATTCCAAAAGAACAGAAAGACTCTGAAATGCAGACTCACTGAAAGGGGTGGCTTAAAAGTGTTGACACTTAGTCCTTGCAGTTTGGAGGTTAGCTCACATTCTACACTCAGATGAACTTTCTGTTTCTATGTTCATCATTCTTTGTCATGGGAATTTATTCATCATCATGAAATCTCTTTATTTCAGAGTGCTTTTCTCTTTTATTTTCTCTTTTATTTTATTACTACTGAACTGCTCATGAGTTAGATGCTTCACAGATGTTGTGAAAAAGTATTTGAATATTGAAGTATTTTGAAAATTAAAGAATATTTTCAAAGGCAGCTCATGTCCCTGAAGACCTTTGAATAAAAAAAGACCTTGAATACCCACCTGATTTTTTTCACATATTCCTGTTGCTTTTTCAGCCATTATTCATTTAAAGAGAATGATTATGGACTTCTGTGCAGCTACAGAAAAATGAGATTGTACAGAATTTGCCTTCTTGCCAACAAAAGATCATTCATTCATTCATCTGCTACTGAAATATCACAAAGTGTGCAGTTAGGCTTCCCTGTGATTTCATGAGTAATATAATGCAGAAAAATGCAGTAAGAATATCAAAATATTCATGGTTTGTTCACTTGCTCAGTGTTTGTTTGGAGCTTGTTTGGGGGTTTAAATTGCCACTTTTAAAAAGCCACTTAAGAAAAACTAATGGCTGATGTGATCTTGTTTATTATTTGATATAGTAAACAATACTAATATCTGCTGAATCTGACATAGAAGGCACAGGAGAACAGATAAGGAAGACAGGATGACTGAAGGAAAAACAAAAGAAATCAGCTTTAAAAGCAGAGTAGTTATGGAAGTTCTTAATATACATTTCACATCCCAGAAACACACTGTCATTTAATACAATAGTGGTGGTGGAAATGGGAAAGAATATTATCCTTCCTAAAAAAGAAGCCAGAAGATATTCTCCTTTTTTAGTTCAAGGACGGATTGGACATTTTTGGGAAAGCCAATATTCTAAAACAAGGAAACCAAGAATGATATGTCAACTGTTCTAAGAAATATTCTTCTGACAAAAATGGTTTCAGCCATGGAAAATAGTCTTGAAATCAGATTCTGTTATTAGATTTACTGAAAGGATTTGTTTTTTTCACTTTCTTTTCTTTGACAGCAATGTGGAAACCGAAATCCAGCATTCAAACTGCACAAAGATGACATAAAAAAATAAATATTGGTGCTGCTGAAGATATTTTTAAAATAGTTATATGGCTCAGGCAGACAAAAGATCATCTTGAGCCCATTTTTAGGCATTTGCAACACATGGGATACATTTGAGATTTCTTCATAAAGTACCACCAGCATGTTAAAGTGCACTCCAAGTCTGAGCCAACCCTAAAAGCTTTTTTTCCTTTTATGAGCTTCCTGCCAGTTAAAATAATATATTCTACCACACACACATATAAACATCTATACACTGCAATGTATATGAAACTGGGTTTATATGTTGAAATATGGTTTTGCCTGAATTATTTCAGTGTTTCAATGCACACTTGAAAAATTCTTGAGTGAAGGTGCCCTGGTGGTATATAAATTTTGTTCTGTTCATCAATTTGCTGCCTGTCTTCCTAGAAACAAAAGTATAGTGTTTGCCTTGAGGCACCACATGTCAATGCACAAGTTGTGCCTTCATTTTCTCACTCTGCCACTGGCTTCATGCATAACACTTGGCAGAATATTGAACGTGAAATATTGTGAAATAGGAATTAAGACTTCTCTGTTAGAAGAGAACTATCTCCTTAGCAAATACAATGTTGTTGTGTAAATTTAATTAACAATTTAAAAGCAATGTCTAGCACACAGAATCACTAAATGTCCCTCCCCTCTTTGTGTTTTAACCAATGTCTTTAGAGCAATGTCAAAAAATAGATGTTGCACTGAAAGTCTTACATTTGAGTGTTTGACGTGTGCTTTCCTAATACTTGGGTTTAGCAGCACTATTGCACTAATACCTCTGAAGTGATCTGAGAAGCAGCAGGTCTTATTAATAAGTTAATAATTTCAATAAATTCATTTCCTAATTCTGGATTTCATATTCCAGTTCTGTTAGGAGTGACAATCATACTGGCAAACAACGAACAAATGAATAATCCAAAAAAAATTAGCCCCACTTCTGTGACAATTTTTTGCACAGTGCAGCTTGCTGTTGTCCCACTTTAAAGCTGAATATTTTTTTGCCACATTCCTAGGGGAAACTCAGTGTAAGCCAATGCCTGAAGTCACTAAATGCATTGGGATGGCAGGGGTAATTTCAATATCAGAGCCACTCCTCTGTGTACTGGCTCAGAAAAAAAGTGACACGTCTCATATCCCTGGTTTGTTTTCCTAGCTCCAACAACGACTAAAAGCAAAGGCTAGAGAAGGGCTTTTGAGAACAGGGCAAGCACATAAGATGTTTTCTAGGTGCTCTCCCAGCCTCTCTCCATGTTATATTTCTTTAGACCCAGGTGCATCCAGAGGGAAGGAGAAACTCTTCTTCTCCACAGAGTCGTATGGTCTGCTTGGGGAAGGGAAATGAGAAGAGGGAGCAGAAGAAAAATATGCTGTGGTGTCTGTGTGTGGAGGAAAGGAAGGAGTGGGAAAGAGTCACAGCAGGGAGCAGGATGCTGCTGCTTGTGAGGGAGGCAGTGGCACTGCAATGAGAGCAGGCAACAGATGGTTTTAGTTCACTCGGTGACTTTAGTCACAGCAAACTCTTCTCAGGTCCCTCTGGTGCCCAGAGATTTCATGTTTTCAGCTATTCTGGGGCCTGGCTAGCTGTTCTCTGCTCTGTTCCCTGCCCAGATCAGACCAGAGGGGACTGGTAAGGGTTTGTTGAGACTCAAAAAGTCAATGAGTGAGTGAAAACCAAGCCTGGAAGCAGAGATTTGCTTGCAGAGTACGTAGAAGGAGAGTTAGCTGTAAGCACTTCCTAGTTCTGTTTCCTCTATCCTAATAACTTATATATTTGTCTATTAAAAAAAAATGTTATCAGATATTATAATTAAAAAATGCCTTTTTAGTCATCTTCTTTTATGTTGCCATAAGAAGAATGTGTATGTATGTTTAACACCAAACTCTGTCCAGTTTGTCTCACTTCACACTCATTTTAGTTTTGTATCTTACATTTTCCTCTTCAGTTCACTACCAGGCTCTTGTAACAATTTGCAACAGTGCATTAAGCAGCATTATTAATAAAATGTATCTGTATATAATAATTGCTGTACAGGTTGCACTCAGTAGTAAAAGACATCAGTAAAACATCATACTAGATTTTGTTCTCAGTTGTACCAGTGAATTTAGACAGATCATTTACTGACTCAGAAAATAGTGGAAAACTTCCTGCAATGACACACTTAAAGCACAGTTACTCCAATGGTTTTACTCCAAGAGTCATTTCAATTACCTTATTAATATGTCAGTTGTATATAACAATGTTTAGGATTATTATTATTGAGGAATTTTGTACCAATTTTGAATAAGAGTGGCTGGTTTGTTTGCCAGTTTATTATGTCCTTCTTTTACTGCCACAATCACATCTGCAAACAATAAACTTTCTATTCTGTCCTCTGAGCATTCAGTTTTGGTTCATGAAAAGCTGCCATTTTATTTCTCATTTCCCACTGTTACCATTTTATAAACAGCTTTGTTGTTTAGAATGACTTTTTTCTGCCTTGTTTTCACACATTCACCTCTGTAGTGCACACACAGTCATTTCACTAGAAACAACTATTCCTCTTGCACAAGTGAAATTTAGTGAGAACCCTTAAATGTCATGTTCATATGATCTATTTTACATAAAGACTTGCAGTGTTAACAGTCACAACCTCTGTATTATGGCATGCAGAGTAAAAATGACATGCTTGAAAGTGGATTACACCACCAAAGCTGACAACAGTAAGGGCACATGAGCTAGATCCCACTCTGTTAGGAAGAATTATCTGTTGCCATTGAGCTGCAACTTCTTCCCTAATGCTGATACACAAGTGGAAATTTTATACTCAGGGTATGTTTACATTGCACAGAGAGATGTCAGCTGGAATGAAAAACTAAAGGTATTAGTGTGAAGACATAGAAAGCCTATGACCTTATCCTGATGTTTGGCAGAAGTTATGCTCAAATGATATCTCAAATGGAAAGCTGAAACTGAAAACAGATTAGAAATGTGGAAGCATAAAGATAGACTAAAATGAAGTTAGGCATTTTCTTTTGACTTGCTATTATTACTTATGTAGAAAACTCTGAACAAATTGCAGACTAACTTCAGTAGGAAAATATTTGTGATTGATTGACAAAAATATGGCTGCATTGATGGAAACTCTGACTTAACCTCATAAAACAGCTCATTTACAGAAGCCAGCATTTTCAGCTGATACATGCTTTCACTGTTGAAACAGCCTCCTCTCTACAGCTAAGGATGTATCTGTGACCGACTGTTTATGACAGTAAATTGCCAGTAAGAGGAGCAGACAGTAATACTCAGAATTTATATTAACAATCAGAACTTTTTTTTTTTTTTTTTTGCATTCTATGTATCAAATGTAAAGGTAAGACAACATAAAGCAGAGCTTTGATATTCACAGAATAATTCAGGTTGGAAAAGACCCCTGGGATGATCAAGTCCTATCATTAACCCTGCTCGACAAAGTTCACCCCTGAAACATGTCCCTCAAAATCACATCCAAAAGACCCTTAAACACAGACAGGGATGGTGACCCAACCACCTCTCTGGGCGGCCTGTTCCAGTGTCTGACCACTCTTTCTGTGAAAAATTTTCCCTAATGCCCAGTCTAAACCTACCCTGTTGCAGATTGAATCCATTCCCTCCTGTTTTCTTGCTAATTACCTGTGAGAACAGAGCAACACCTACCTCAATGTCCTTTCAGGTAGCTGTAGAGAATGATGTGGTCTCTCCTCCGTCTTCTCTTCTTCAGACTAAACAGTCCCAGTGCCTTCGATCGCTCTTCATAAGATTTATTCTCCAGGCCCTTCACCAGCTTTGTTGCCTCCTCTGCACTTGCTCCAGCACCTCAATATCTCTTGGATCGAGGTTCCCAGAACTAGACACATAATTCAAGGTGTGGCCTCACCAGTGCTGAGTACAGGGGATCAATCACTTCCCTACTTCTGCTGCTCACGGTGTTTCTAAACCAAGCCAGGATGCCATCGGCTTTCTTGGCCACCTGGGCACACTGCTGGCTCATCTTCAGGCTCTTGTCAATTAGATCCCCCAGGTCATTTTCTACCAGACAGTTTTCCAGCCACACTTCCCCAAGCCTGTATTTTTTCATGGGCTTGTTGTGGCCCAAGTGCAGGACCCAGCACTTGGCCTTATTGAAGCTCATACCGTTAATGTAGGCCCATTGATCCAACCTATCCAAGTCTCTCTGTAGAATCTCCCTATCATCATGGAGTTCAACACTCCCGCCTAACTTGCTGTCATCTGGGAACTTACTAATGATACACTCAATGTCCTTATCAAGATTATAAATAAAGATATTAAACAAGAAAGGTCCCAGTACTGAGCCCTGAGGAACACCACTTGCGACCGGCTGCCGGCTGGATTTAACTCCATTAACTCTTTGGGCCTATCCAGCCAGCCAGCGCTTGATCCAGAAAATCAATGCTCATCCAGGCCATGAGCAGCCAGATTTTCCATAAGAATTCTATGGGAAACTCTGTCAAATGTTTTCTGAAATTCTAGGTAGACAATATCTACAGTCTTTCCCTCATCCAATAGCCAGGTCATCTTGTTATAGAAGGAGATCAGGTTCATCAGACAGGACCTGCCTTTCATAAACCCATGCTGACTGGGCCTGATCCCCTGGTTGTCCTCTGTATGGTTTGAAATGGCCCTCAAGATGATCCATTTTCTTTAATTCAGGAGTATTTATATAAAGTAACTTCTTAATTGTGTTCTAACCAACTTTCACAAAGAACAAGTAGTGGTGAGTGTTAAAACTAAGCACAGTGCTACAAAAATATTACTGAATACAATTTAGTACCTTTCTCCCCTTCTTCCTCTTCAATAATGTTACGTATACCTTATATATTTCCTAGTCAGTGAACTACTGATAAAAACAATATGAAGTAGATGTGGTCTGAATTATTTCACTGAAGTACTAATTTAAGGAATTTTTTAATGCATTCTGAATTTTTCCATAATTAAAAGGGAAATGCAAGGAAAAGTGCAAGTCTCAGGCAGGCCACAAAAAAAGCCTCCTGTTACCATCTCTGTAACTGAAGCATTTAGTTAGTTTAGGACAATAATGGTACTATGACCATCATTAGATCTGGAAATAGTTTTATGTGGTTTTAAGACATTTTGGTAGCTGCTCCCAGATTCTAAAAACCAGGATCACAGATCCTGTAAGTCCATCTATCCTGGCCTTTTGTTTGCAGCTAGTAACAGATGTTAGAGTTAAATGTAAACTAACTAGAGTAATTAAATGAAGACTGAGCCACTTGTCTGGGACAAGGGAAAGAGAATGAAGCTTTGCAAGGTGAACAACTGATTCCAGAGAGCTGCGTGTAAAGAATGAAGCTATGAAATCTTCATAGCACAATGTAATGCAGCAGCAGTGTCATTGGAATAGAGAGGTTAGTGTCTTATGATTGTTCAATGTTAATGCCAAATGCAAAGCACACAGAAAGCCTTCTGCATTCACTAACACAGATCTAGGAGCAGGAAAAGAAAAACCCAACAAATTATAAAGAATTTGCATCAAGGGTGACGACTCCATTGCTGCTAAGTATGATTCACATCTGCTCTTCTGTAAGTTATTTAGGAAGCAGTTTTACATGTGTTAAGCACAAGAATACTTGTCCACTAGCTAATATATGTTTGCACACTTTTTTTTATCAGTGGGTCCAGAGCTGTCTTTACAATAAAATCGTCCAGGATTGTTCTGTGATACAGACCAGAGCCAGTCCTGTGTGGTGCAGGACATGGTATACACAAAAACACAATCAAAAAGTTGGCTGATTATTAGTGAATGTGCTTGAATGTAGAGTGTGCTACAGAGAGTGTCCCATTCATCAACTTATTTATTTTCTCATTCTCTAGGTCATGTCTGGACTTGATCATACACAATAGAATTATTGGTCTCATACTTAAAAATGAGAGCTTAGGGGACCTGACTCTGCCAGAATGACCAGTCTCTGGAGAGAACTAGGAGCAACATTGTAATTTCTCACATGCTTGTACTCAGAATGTCCATATTTTAACTTCTGGAGTAAACATCTGCTTGTTGAGGAGCAAATATGACTGTAACTGCCCTCAAGAATGTTCTGTTTTCACAAGACTCAGCTGTGTAAGGACTGGGATTGATGACCTGAAAAACCTTATCCAATACTTTCTGACCTATTTTTATTCTCCTTGCTGCAGACCTTGTTTTGGACTTGTTCAGAACTCTGGTTATTGTAAGTTACCACATATCAGCAGGAGATGCCTGGGTGCACACTTAGCCCTCAAAAACAAACCCTCAGGCTATGATTTCACAAGCAATGTATCAGTTCAGTTGATCACCACAGCCAAAAGGACGTCTTGTCTCCTGATCTGTTCCTCCTTCCACTCCTGTCCCTGCCTTGCAACTCCTGTTAAATATGTTCCTAAAAAAACTCATCACTGAGTTAACAGAAAAGCATTCACATCTTTTTGTATGCTCACTCTCACGACACAGGGTAACCCCAATTGCCAGGAAAGAATATATGAAATATCTGTCTTCTCTGAGCCTTCCATTATAAGGTTTTGGTGGTGATTCTTATGTCTCCTGCAACTCTATTGTGGTCTTGCCTCTGTATTTTTCCTGCTATAACATCCATCACCAGATTCTGGAAACATGATCCCAAAAATCATCTCTTGGACAAGGAAAATGGAAATTAAACCTTATTGTCTGTTACTCACCTCTGTTGTTCAAATCAATAAGAGGCAGTCCTAAGTCCGACAACCTCATGGAAGATTTCAGAACCACATGAAGACTCCCATGCTAATGCTATCCCACTTCCAAACTAACTACTTTAAGCACAAAGGATCTTTAAAAGGTCTAATTTACTCTACTTTTCATGTTAATTCTCAGTAGAGACCTGAATCCATAATATCAGTAGCACTGCCAGTTGTGGCTGACTCAAGCAGTGGTATCTTGAGCTGAACAGCAGTATGAAGCACAAATATAGCATCTGGCTGGCTCTGACAGAAGTTTTCCATGTTTCCTAACTTCAAAGCAAGACCACTAATATCAGTCTGCAGCAGCAGTTGTAGAGAAATTATGTGAGGTTTTGTTAGTTATGGAAAAAATTTTAAAACAAGAAGCTATTGGCTCAGCTCACCCTCGTAAGGACAATCAGAATGGCAGCCTGGAGTCCAGATTCACTTTTTACAAACCAGAAAACAAATCTTTACAGTTGTCTATAACCAGAATTGCATTTAATGCTGGCTTATGTCAGGCATTTTCTACTCATCCAATTTCCATCCCCTACATTTCTTTCCTCAAAAAGAAGAAAAGTAAAACTTGGAAAACTCTCAGCATGCTTATACTCCCTTCCTCCTGTACCTACTACTGTTACCTGGAAGGGCTGTCAGTGTTTGTAAAAAGTAATATAACTTTTATTTTTGCAATATTTTTACATATTCCCAAATATGGACTGTTTCGTGTAAGAAAAGTCCTATATGTCTTAATAGGTTGAGCTAAGAGAATTTTAGAAATAAGTTGTTTAATATCCTCATTAAGTGAAAGGGGTAATGAAGCACTTTCAACTTTGTGACCCAGCAGAGAACAGGACCCAACAGTAGATAACTGCTTTGGATTCCTCCCTGCTCAGAGGCCAGTTCACTGGTTTAACACTCCATGACATGCCTGGTGACTTTTGCCCTTCTATAAAAAAGTATAGGAAATAACAGCAATTATTGTTATGGAATAATATCAATTTACCATAAAAATTTAATTGAATATTTCGTTGATATGAAAATGAGTAAGTCACTGTGTAAGTACAGATGTGTCTGGTGCCATAGGATATTCAGGACATCCCCAGGAGGATGGCAGACAAGACACAGGATATCTGGCAGACCTGTGCCCTTCTGGACTATCATCCAACTGCCATGCATGGCATCTTGGCAAAGTGCATCTATGTTTAACTAACTGTATTGAAATCATGACATCTGCTTTTCTATTACAATGATGCTGTGGAAGGAAAGGGACATAAAAAATCCCATGTCAGTGCTTAAAAACAGTCCACAATTTATGTCTACAATATGTTCTTTGTATAGCCAATGTCTGCCAAGAATTACCTCTGAGAAAAGACAATGACTGTCTTAACTAAGATAGCTTTAGGCAAAGCCTGACATTACAATGAGACCCACTGCAACTGCACTGCCTCGGGGTTTGATTTTTTTGGGTGGAGGTTTTTTGTTGTTTTAATTATTAAGTATCTTTTGTACAATACTGGGAGAAAAATCAAGTTAGGAAATGCCAGTGTGTGGGTTGCCCACTCGATCTTAAATCATCTTCCCCATTTTACAATAAGAGCTTTAATTACATGACCATGGAACATTAACGTCACAAATCCCTCACTTCACTGAAGAATGATCACATAAACAAGCAAGGAAGAGTTCTTCTCATGTTTTCAAGATGCTAGCTGATATGCTTTCTTAAAAATAGTGTGTTAAAACCTGGACTTGCTCTGTCACACCTATCTTCAATCATTCTGGACTTGACTTACCCAAAAAGGGGTTCCAGATTAAGATGAATTGAGAACCTGAATTCTTATATATTCTGCCTCTGGCTCTTCAGTTTTCATGTGATCCTTGTTTTCTTCTTTAGTTCTTTTATTAGTAAAAAAAAATAACAAAATACAAAGCAAGAGTAGTAGAGTCTCTGCCAAAATTATGCAAGAACCATGTGTCACTGAATAATTGATTTAATCTAATAGTTTAAAAACACTGTTGGGTTTTTTTTAAGTGTCTCCTTAGTGAGGTTTGGAAATGAATCTGCTTTAATGACAAATTAAAGCCTAAAAGCCCTTTTATGTGAAGCTGGTGTTATTAAGAAGTCTCTTCACACACAGCAATGTAATCTTAATTACAACAGTTTTTCACACAAGTAATATAACTGGATTCCTGTCAAGTAAGGTTCTTTTAGGCCATTAAACTGTATGCTAGCATTAGGCATGTACATGTATTGTCTCATTATCACCTTGTGCATCTTTGCCATCCTGCCTTTACCCACTAACTATTTTTGGTATGTATATAGGCTAAAGCTTGATAAGGCAGACATCAGCCTTTTGTCTTAAGTTTGCATAGAAATCAGCCTAAAGGATCCAGGATTTGGTTTGTGAGACACCATAGGGTTAGAAATCATCATTTAAACACCAAGTAATTTTCTCCGGAGCCTGGCTTCCCCCCAGTGCTTTCCATTCTCCATTGTTGCTCTGTGCTGGGTACCATCGTGATGCTTTCCCCTTGTCCCACCACAGATCCAGCAGTGAAGCTGTTGTCCCTGCA
>JANHGL010013394.1:64040-97927 GCA_024611195.1 Ceyx melanurus
CACCATAAAAAAAAAAAATAAATATATATATATATATATATATAAAAAAAACCTATATAAGAGTCAATATAACAATTATTTTGTAACATAAACTTCTCCAAAAAAATATTTAAGTAGAGGGCATCAGTGTTAATCTTTGCTCTGCAGCTGAACCTGACTGTTCTGCCCAGTGACTCCTTCAAGAGGAATTTTTCATCAAATATCTACTGCTTTCCAATGAAACACCTCAACTATTACATCTTCCTGAAAAGACAAAATACAGTCTGCATTTAAAAGAATTGAACATAAAAGGCAATGGTTACTTAAGGACTAATTAAAGTGCCAACCACTGCTACAAGAACTGGAAAAGGAATTAATGTGAAGTTTTTGTATTCATCTGTTCTAGATAAAAGCAGATACCAGGTGTAGTGATCTTATTGGGATGATGGCATTTAAGTCATACAAAGCATAAGAAGCCCTTTGTTGTGATACTTCTACTTCTCTCATGGGAAGAGCTGCTTATGTACTGAGGCCAAAGTCTTCTGAAACTGTGAGCAATTCACTTGTCTAATTAGCTATGCTTAATTTGCTCTCAATGTACTCTTTGTCTGTAAGAAATGACACATCTATCTAGAAAAAAACTGTTTCTGTTGTGCAGAGTAAAACTCAACCAGATTTATAATAGGAGATGTTCCACATCAGTTGTCTAGTTAAAGGTGGACCAAAGAACTGTGTTGTTTGTCAAGACCTAAGTTCAAGGAGCTTGTGCCCCAATACAATTCTAGGGCCCAATTCCCTCTTCAGTGCCAAAGGTTGTTTCTATGTGTTTGATTTACTTACTCATTTTTTACAGTGTCTCTGATTATACAAGAAGAAAAAATCCTGTTACATTATGAAACAGTAAGATAGGGTCTTTAATGTGCACCTGATATCAAATATTTTTTCAGTGGTGTTGTTTGACATTTTCTATCTCCCCTGTGAGCATTATTTCCTGAAAACTTGTTCTCTGAAAAAAAAAAAAAAATATATCTCAAATGTGCTTTTTAAATACAAATAGACAGTTCAGCATGCATTTTTGTAATTTGCAATGCATCCAAGAAGTTCAGAGTAGTCCAGGAGTCTCCTCGGTGAACTAGCTGAGTTAAGCACACTAGGGAAAACTTATGTATTTCTGTTTATCATGTAAGCTTTGCTGAACAAATGACATTGTAAGTTTAATGTTAACAATTAATATTGAGTCAGATCAGCTCATACAGAGAGATGATCTCTAAGCCTGATCTGCTGTTGACTTTGAAGTTTAGGTGGAAATCCAGGATTACACCAGCCCCTTGTTCTGGTTGAAGTTAAACCACGACACCCTCCAAACTTACATTTCTGAAGAGACAAGGAAATTATATAGATTTCATTTTTGGTTCTAGCTCAATTAAAATGGAAAAGTGTACAAACTGTTCTTTTGCAGCAAATCTCTTTTGGCTGTTAAAATGTAAGAGTGAAAACATTTTTGCCTAGAGGAGAACACATGACAATATGAGGACTTCCATCCAAAATTTCCCCATTTACTCACTGTGGAACTACAATCCTTATGTGTAAGTGCTGATATTCAGAAATACTGCTCCTTCATGTACTCAAAAGTAAAACTGCATTCCCACAGCTTGCTTCTCTATTTCTTTGTCTTCCCATCCTTCTCACAGCATGAAAGCAGCTCTGGAGAGTGCCTCATTGTCAAGTTCTAAGAGCAACCTCAAAGAAGTAAAACAACAGGCCAAAAAATATTGTCACATATGCCATAGTTTTTTGGTTTTTTATTTTTAATTTTCCTTTTTTTTTTTTTTTAACAACAGCTTATGGCATCTTTCTGTCTTCCCTCAGGCATTGTTTTGCTCTCTATAGCACATTACTCAGTCAAGCCATGACTTTGTATTGAAGGATGACAGAAAACACATCTTCTCTACACAAGTAATGAAGAACAACGTTGGTTTTCTGAGAAATTTATCTTCAAGTGCTCAAACTCACCTTCAGTTAACCAATATTAAGTCTAGCAAAAGAGAGAGGAGGGAAAGCTGTTGAACTATCACTTAACTTGTTTTTCTGTGTTGAGGAGACACTGCTCTGTGAAGAATCACCTTTGTATACATAAAATGGCATTTATTGATTTAATTTAAAACTTTTTATTGTCTCAGCTAAAGTAAATCAAACGGAACTGCTACAGCTCAGAGGAGTTTATCCCATGATCAGAGCATTAATAACCTAGAAGACTACATCTTGGAATTACATTTTAAAGTTAGTTTCAGCAGTTTTGAAAATAGGAATGGCCTTCAGCAGGACCATTGAGAAAAGGTTTTATTCCAACAAAAAATTTCTAAAGGTGTACACCATTGTGTCCCCAGTTGAAAACCTCTCTAAAAGATGCAACTGTGATGAATATCTAACCACTGACATCTGGTTAAGCTATTAAATGGGAATAATCAGATGCAGATAAAATTCCCAAGAAATTGGCCTCCAACATCTGCACTCTCCTGTGGATTATGCGTGTGGATATAAAATTCTGGAAGACATGAACAGAGAGATGCAGAATTCCTTTGTATGTTTCAGGGCTTGTCTGTTGTTTTGTTTCATTTTCTCAAAAGTGGCTGTAATATAAATTATTTCTATATTTATTGCAGGTCTTAGTAGTGCAGGTAAGCAATGTTCACTGTTCTCTCGTCTGAAACTTGGTTGTTTAAAGGGATAAAAAAAACTTTACATGATGTTTCTGTATAATGTGATTCATCTAAATGTATTAGCTAATAATTCATTTCAATGAATAGTAATTAAATTTGGTTTCATACTTTGATTGCGGGGTAGGATTTTAATGTACACAAATATAACAAATTGGACTAAACTACATAATACTCTTTTCTTACCTTAAGTTTTAAGAGTAACTACTTCTGGGAAAAATGTTCAGGTAAGAACTCTTCCACTATCTTACCAAATTTCTCCTTTATTTGAACTATTTTCTTTTTCATACCTTCTTACAATTTTCTCATAAAAAAATATATTATTGCTGGTTCCCACCATGAATTGTGAACCCTGGAATAAAGAAAGACATGTACCACCATAAATTTGATGTTTTCTCTCAGAAGTTGTCTCATTTGCCTCTTCAGGAATGTATTTCATTGAAGTTTTAATTAGCAAATTGAAACAATGTCTTCAGAGACTTATACCTGCCATCTAAACTAAAATCTTGACTGCTCTTACCTTTAGAAACATTTAACCAAGATCTATTTCTTATTCATCCAAAGAGAATATCAAGGCTATTGGCAGCAACTTTATAAACATGTATTTGTCAGCAACTTTGGTTGCAATAAACCCCATTTTGAACAGTGCCTGCTAGTTGCTTGGTGCTTGCTTCTGTGACAGGTATGATTGATAGTCCCAAACAAGTATTCTAGTTTTCTCTGCAGTGCCCCATCTTGTGACATATGCCAGCTCATTTAGAAATTTTAGGGTTCCATACATTAATTTTTTTTGCTTATCCCATTAACTCTTGCTCCAGATGTCATTATTTTCTCATTTTCTGTAGTTTGGGTGTTGCTGTGACCCAGCAAGGAAATGATGATTCTTTAAAGTGGAATCATAGAATGGCTGGAGCTGGAAGGGGGTCTCCAAAGTGGAGTTTTAAAAGGCAGAGCTTTTCCAAAATGAGGTAATGATAACAATAATAAATCAATTGCCTACCCCTCAAGAACAACAGATGTAAGAAGAATCAAAACTCAAATAGCGCCTTGGAAAAATTAAAAAAAAAAATAAAAAATTCCATTTTATATAGCATACATTTCTACTCCAGAAATATGAACCACCTGTAGAAGATCCCTGAGGGGACAGCAGTAGTGCAGATTGCCTATTAATGTCCTGGACCCCCTTCTGTTTGAAATACATCTCAGGCAAGCTTTTTGCTATGTACATTTCATGATCTCTTACACTAATTATTTGGAATTCATTTATAATAAATGCCTTATGTCTCCTTGTAGTGGGGCATGCACACTGAATGTTCACTGCTTTTGTGTGCAGCAGAATAACTAATACAATAGAATTCCAGACAGGGAAAGATATTTTATTGATGTTGTTGAGGAGCATTTACTTAAAAAAGAAAAATAAATAAGAAAAGCATTATTTGGGTTGCACTTTTTGGGCAAATATATTTCCATCAATGTGCTTTCATTTCCTACTTTGCTTACAGGAAACAAAATAAATATTATTTGGACAATTTAAGTTATCATTGGATGATCAATGATTTATTTAGAATAACCAGACCTTTTGTCTGCTTATTTACATACTATGTGTTACTTACTGTAATAATTCATCATGTTGTTTCTGGAAGACTGATAAATTATTACCTTTTGGATGAATTTTGCAATTCCAACACTTAGAGAAACTTTAGGAAAAAGGTTTCTTACAAGCAAATACTGTATATACAGATTACATAGGCTAAAATTCATTAGAAGCCATTAGAATCATGGAATCATCAAGATTGGAAAAGACCTTGGACATTGAGTATTAACCCTACTGTAACTCACCATTGGAAGAGATGCAACAATGACATGTATCCTCTTCCCAGAGCCCAAACAGGATACAAAATACCAGAATATTTATAGTATATTTCATGGCAAAACTGCCATATCTTACTGTGTTTTAAATTTTTTTTTTCTGAAAAACTTTTGGCCATTACCTAAACTGGATTTGGACTGATACTAATATCAGTCAAACTCTGACCTTCATGTCTCTGGAAAGAAATTAGTGCAGTCTTACATAATGTTGTTTTGTACAGAGCATTGCAGCTTGCAGAATTTGCCCTTTTGCCCCCCAAGTGTGGACCTTGAAGTTCCTTCCTTTCTACGAAGGAACAAGGTTGACTGAAATTGGATGCTGATTGCATCTAAACCAGCTACTCAAAACTATTCTTCCCAGACATAGGCACTTGAAGCTTATTCATTTTTTTTAAATGAAAACCAGAATTTCTGATGCAATTACAATACTGTCTGGAAGTACTAGGAACCCTGGCAAGGGCCTTGAGTGACTTTTTGTCCATCCAGTGTGAATTGCTCGAGAACACATCCAGCCAGATTGCGTGAGAAAATGTGAAGGCTTCTTCTCAAATTATTTGCATGCAAAATTCAGTTGCTATCACTTCAATTCAGATTTACATCTGAATGAATGTGGAAGTCAAGGATAAAGTGTGCCAGGTGCTGCTTTTAGCTCTTAATGCAATAGGACGTAATTCATTTCAGTGTTTGACAAACTGGAATCTTTAAAGGAAATTGTTTGGGTCTATATTATTAGAAGTGGCATTTATATATTCTGGGTGTTTTCTTGTGGTTCTCTTCTGTAGTTTAGTTCTTTGGTACTAATAGGTTTTCCAGAACTGAAATGCAATAAAGTCAAGCAGTGATTTATGTGTTAAAACAGAGTCTATTCTAATGCTGAAAACTGATGTATAACTTTTCTTACCTTCTTTGCTATGACCAATAAGGAACTTGCTAGATCAATTTCTTAATCTTTCAAGGCTTTGTCCAATGTGCATTTATATCAGTCAAATACCAAATGGATTTCAGATCAGACCTTTAACAGACAAATAGTGGGACAGTGTGAAATATATAGAAATACACATATTTTCTTCTTGTATGTGAAGTTCCTGCTGTTGTAAAAGTGCTGTTACTACCATCAAGTGGTATTATTTGTCACCTCTCCATCTTATTGTTTTTATTCTCTCAATATTTATTTACCAATACTCTTTTTAGGCATTCTTTTCATTCCTTGGTGTATCTGATATTACACTGTGGCACTATGTTAACTTTTACATGGGAGTTCCTTCTTCCAGGCCAAGGATTGTCTCCCTTTCCTGGTCTGCTGCTATGCCCAAGACCAGACCGCAATGTTAAACTCCCCAGTCTCACTTAGTGCACATTTTCCTCTCTCCTCTCAGCTTTCCATTCCCACCTGACTCAATATCAGAGTCCCACTCACTCCCCTCTCTTTGGGACCCTCTCCAGGGACTACAGCCCACTTAGAATTCCTTCATGTATTCTCTTCTCAGCCCTCATGTAGATGCCTACTTCGACTACCATTTATAATTGTATTTTCCCTGATTTGTCTTTCTCTTCAACAGCATGCTGTAAAAGCCAAAGAGAATAGCTAAAACGAGGGACATTGTTTTGCTGGAATGTGCTAACAGTTTTCTGAGAGTAAGCCTTTGATCTATAGACAATTAAAAAGCTACTCTGTTGACTAACCAGATGCCAGGGACTCAGCGTGTCTCTCCTTTTCATCCTTTAGCTTTCTGATTTCCAGCCAGATCCCTAGGATTCTGCCCACTGATGCCCAGAACATCCCCTGGAAATACTGGATGCAGCATCCAAAGGTGCCAGTCTGCAAAGTCTTATAAGCTGAGTCAATAAATGGCATTGCAAGTAGCCCACATTTACTGCCTCTCAATGATTTCCAGAGCAAATGTACTTTGTACTCAAGCTTTGCCATCACAGGCTGGACCATGATCTTCATGTCTAAGTTCATTCCACTACCAACAGTCCTGCAGATCAAACAAGGCCTTGTTCAGTCTTGCAAAAAACTTATTTTCTTCCTGTTGTATCCTCACAGTCACTCCCCATATTCTTAACCATGGTGCCTATTTCAAGCATCCATCGGTCACTGAGTGGCCTTAAAAATCAACATAATGAGATTAGTTTAGAACTAATATATGTATTACTTAACATTTTAAATGCATTTGTGTTGTCTTCTCAGACTTTTGTTTATTGATGTAAAAACTAAATAGAATTTAAATGTTACTGCCTGTAAACAGCTGATTGAAAGAAGAGCCTTTCAGAGCAACACCAAATAGTATAAGAGGCTCGTGCAGCAATATACAGAAGTTATTGTAGCTTGTTGCATTAATCTGTCATTCTGCCATTTACAGACAGGGTGAAATAAAATCCTTGGCTCACTCTGGTTATAGGTCTGTGATCACTCTACATTTGGCTGCTTCCAAAGGGGGTGGTCTCTTTCCTGCTACTTTTCTTGTACTTATCCTCTTTTTCAATGACTGCCTGATAAGCTGGATCAGAAAACTAACTGCTATTCTGACAGGTTTATTACAAACTGCATCAATTCCTGACCCCAAAATTATGTGGATGCATGAAATTTACTGGTACCAACATTCCAGAAAAAAAAAGATGGAATGTGAAACTAAGGAAAAGAAATTAAATAAGGAAATATTTTGTCAGCCATTCTTCAGGATATAAACATACCTTTGCCAAACAATCTTGCTTCAATTTCCGTACCAAGTTGAAAAATAAACTTGGTAATAGCAATCCATCAGCAAAATTTCCTATGCAGTTCCACAATTGGCATTCCTCCTCTACATGTTAGGATCTCAATGCTTTGGTGCCATATGGATCATGACTAATGGGTGCTGGGTGAGTGTCCTTCCATATCCTCTACCTGTTCTATGGGTCATGAGAGCTTATGCTATACCTACACAGCAGATGAAAATCAGCAAATACTCATAAGACTTCTTATCCTCACAGCCAAGCTTCAAGTGTCTTAAGGTAGAACAAGAGATTAGAAAAGAGTGGATGGCAGTTAATTTTTCAGTTTTCTTTTGAAAATACAATCCTTTTTCTTGTGGCTAGCTGTGTCAATGGAGAAGTTAACAGGTAATGAATAATACTAATTCACAATTTTGCAAAAGATGGATATGAAGCGTGCATGGGAAGAAATGTACCCCATGTTAGCTGACTCATTCTGACACCTCTTAGCAAACATTCATGGCCCACTGTGTGGTTTGTCTTCTGCTGATCTTCAGCAAAAAGCACATGTAGAGACTAAGATTCATAACTGGACTTGGCAGCTTTCTCTAGATGAGTGAATTAAGCCAGTGCGGTGAAGGAGGAGGTGGGCAAGCTGAAATGATTTCCATATGGGAGAAGAATTTTGATTCCCTAAGGGAATATTAAACCTAGAGGCTGAACCTTCAAAGCTTTCCAAAATTATAAATGCAGCTTTGCACAAAAGCCTGAGTTATGGCTGGAGTCCTCTCAGAAGCCTGAAAATCAGTATGGTGCTGGCATCATGTATCTCTAACAGTACAACAGTTGAGGTGATAAATCTAAAAAAAGAAGAGTAAAATATGAAGAAAAATGGTCTGATAAAGGGAGGGAGGAGCTAATAGTTTGTACTTAGTAGTATCTCATACAATAAAATACAGCATACAGCCTTTGGAGTCAAATTGTGGTGGTCATACACCAGTGTGGCTTTTTTTTACCCCTTACCAAACCTGTAAAGATACTGGTGTTCCATTCATTAGCATAGTGCTAGAAGATTGCTTGTGCACAAAGGTACTTCCTCAGCTCTGGAGGAGTATAAATATCAGGAGGATCTTCACATGCAAGAAAATCCAGAGGCATTATGCACATTCAGCACCAGCTGAGCCCTGCAAAGCTTAAAATTTGCCAGACAAGCAGTTTTAGAAATGGAGAAAAATAGCATATAATACTGGTTTTTTAAATAATAATAGCCACTCAGCCAGACATATTTGTAGTCTCTGGGATCACTGTAACTCACTGCAATTGTTATGCTTCATTTGCACACCTTTTCATGAATATTGAACATTTCAGCATGTACACAAGGAATGCTTCTTCACCGTGATGTTATCATTTAATGATGGTGATAGGTTTATCTTTGTTTCATTAGACTGAATATGTTTGCATATCCAGCCTTTGAATGTGATGGCTTAATCATCTGCTTTGGTTAACTTTAAAAGCTATTACTTCAACAGAAAATAGGTAAGGAAAAAAATTTTTGGACGTAAAAAGGTGAGAAAGATGAAAAACATTCCCAGAATTACTCCAGTCCCTCAGTTATATAGTAATTTTATGTTCTAATGATAAAGCTGAGACAGTCAGTTGTATCTGTGGCTGCTTATTCTAATCATGTGAGAAGATATTTAAATTAATTCAAACAAGTGAAAATGCATGAGGCAAGCTTGTTCTTACTGTGGCTAAATGTGCTATTTGCACTTAACACTTTCTTATAGCTGAAGCAAAGATAAGTTCATTATAGCCCGGATTTGAAGCAGATGAAAATTTTCACACTATCCTAGGACTGGAAGAGAGAGAAGCTATAGATTTCTAACCAAACCAAAGACATTCTTTCATGTTTCCTACCACAGCAAAATGACTCAAGGAAAGAACTCCATTCCATGAGCTGGAACACTTCTTAAGCTTGGCTGTGAGGATCCCATGGGAGACAGTATCAAAAGCCTTGCTGAAGTCAAGAAATACCAAATCCACTGCCCTCCCCTCATCTATCCAACTACTTGTGTCATCAAAAAAGGCTATCAGATTAGTCAAGTATGATTTCCTCTTATGGGATCTATATTGACTACTTGTGATAAACCTCCTTTCCTCCACATGATTAGATACAGAGGCAAGGACAAGCTGTTCCATCACCTTTCCAGGGATGGAGGTAGTCTTCTGTTCCATTATTACTGACAGATTTTTTAATCTGTTATTCATTTAACAATCAATAACGTCTCTCTGTTTGGGTGTCAGCAAAATTACAAAACAGAACAATTTCCAGTGGCTTTATCCTCTCTAAAGCTGATATGTCATAAAGCAATGCCTATAAATCCCATGGATAAGTGCTGGAATATCTGTGAGCGTTCTGTACAAGAAGTGATACTGGTGTTTCAACAGCTCAGAGCATCTGCCTGACAGAATATCAATATTTGTTTACAAATACACACTCCACAATAGTAAAAATAGCTGAGGTTTCCCTTTCAAGCCACAGGGCTGCTTCTGAATAAACAATGTTGATTTCCAAGCCAAAAAGCCATTTGAAGGTCAGTACAAACAGGAGCCAATTTTTTGTCAGGAACTAATAGCAAAATCCAGAGCTGTGGTCCACTGCAGGACTAATATTGAGTGTTATGGCCAGCTATTGAGTATACACTGTTCCTGAGACACATTAGATTTAAATATACAAATGCTGTCACTGTTGCCTTTCCAATGTAGTAGGTGAACACGTGGCAGAATGACAGACACTACTTATAGTTAAAGCTGTCATAAGTCAATCCAGAAAGCCATGTAATTGCTGCCTCAGTTTTTGACATTCTTAATTTCAAAAGGAAGATTTCAGGCAAATGTCTGAATGGTCTTATTAGATTTGGTCTTTTACTCTGAATAGTGTCAGTAGCTTTCTGCCATGTGTGACCTTCCTAGACATCCTTTGAGCAGACAGCAGAACAACAGAGGGAAAACCAGGCTTTATTACCTGGTAGAAAAAGTTTCCCATAATGCTGTTACAATAGCCTAAAAAAAATTTAATCCTACATCATTTCAATAAAATATATTAGATTTGTACTTAACTGTGAAATATTAAATGCATGAAACTACTTCCTGAAGTTGACCAGACCAATCATTAAAAGGAACTTTGAGGAAGAACTTAATAAAATGTCTTGCCACACTAAATATTATTATTCTAAAAAGAAATATCTTTTGAATGTCATTGACTTCTCTGTGCTAAGCCTCCAAATAGAGTTTTATTTAATACATGTAATATGCATAAAATTAGTTAGGAAAGTCTTTCTGAGTCTTTTCTTTATGTCTAACACAGTTCCCACCCTGTTAATAAACTGCACCACTTGTAGCTGTAGTGCTAGGAAAGATAGAAAAGCTTTGATTTGAATACTGTTTTAATATATTAAAAAGGCTAATGCAACTCTGGAGTGAATTAGGAGTTTGTTGACATTAATCTGGAAGGAACTGGTAAAGCTGCATGGCTGTGGCCAGCCATGGTCAAGAAGCAGAGGTCAGACATGATTCAGAAAGGGCTCCTGGGATGCTCTGAAAGTTGAAGACACTATGTATGAAAAAAAAGTCCAGATGGGTTTTGTTTAGCCTAACAAAAGAAGATCAGAAAATGTCATTTTCTTGTCTATATTTATGCTCAATTTGAGAAGAGTGCAAACATCAGGAAGACAAGAGAATTGTTTATGGTAAGAGTAAAGTTAATTGAGTTTAAAAGATTTTTTTCTTTCAAGATTAAAAATTAAAAAAATTAAATTTGAGCCAAAAATTAATTCAAGTTAATCAGGAATATTGTCTAGGTGATCCTGCTCTGGCAGGGGGGTTGAACTAGATGATCTTCTAGGTCCCTTCCAATCCCTAACATTCTGTGATTCTGTAATAACTGAAGTCAACATTCTTTTTTCATTATATGAGTGCTAGAGACACCTAAGTGTTCCCTTCAAATGGATTCCCATATGTCAACCCTGACCAGGCTGCTCCACAACTGGCTAAATCAGCAGGGTAAGCATTTGTCTGGTCTGGGAATGAGTCTGAAAAGCAGTTTTATATTTATGTGAACGTAATTCTTACTGGATTACCACAACCTGGATTTACATCAATCTGATACCGAGACTCTTACTCAAAATTATTGTGGTAAATTATTTTACTGCTTTGTTGCATTTAACCATTTACAAAGCATTTGGCTCATGCAAGCACTTATTTAGGGCAGGATATTGTTTTTGTGGGAAAAAAAAGACAACAAACATACTAAAAAGAAATGGTCAAAAACACAATTACTGCAGGATGAGGGTTCTGTCTCTTGTTCAACAATCTCTCCATGGTTTCATGATTACAGAGAATTCAAGTTCATTGTTGTTAATGATAAATCCACCCTTATTTCTCCTTTAAATATTTTTGCAAGTAAGAAATAGTAAGTAAAGTCCCAAGTAAGAAGGTTTAGGGTTAACAGAGAATGTATTGCTTTCCCAAATCTGCCTTTGGAAGAATTCTGCTTTATAAAACCTGGACTTCATACTTCATAGCTGCAAGAAGTGCAAATCTTCATAACAACAGAAAATCTCTATTTTTTGCACATAAATGGCAAAATTACCACCAGGCCTGGCAAAAAAAAAATAAAAAGCCATATCAAGTGCCAGTCTGTGTGCTGAGCACACAGCACAGTGTAGGAAACATAAAGTGGGAACTTTCAGAAAACATACACTAAAAACAACAGAAAAGGTTTACTAAAAGAGAGGGATTTGTAGGGTCATTTTCATGTCAAACTTGTGATTCTTTCTGTTCAGACAAGCCAGGCATTTGTAACAAAGAGTCCCCTAATTTTCAGGGATTAAAATGTTCAGTACAAAAGCTTTCTGATAGGCTATACTGGTTAAAAAATCCCACACTTTAAAGTGTTTTTAAAACAACTATTTTCTGCTGATTATTAAGTATTAAAGGATATATAGTCTACTTAGACTAAGGAAACCCTGAAAAGCCTATTTTGTAGTCATATATTCAATGAAATTATTTTCTATGTCTTCATTTGAACTGCATATTAAATCTTTTTTTAATACTATCATTTATTTGGCTATAGCTTCCTTTCATGTTTGCTTTTCCTCTATGTCCTCCAGTGACCCTTTTCAAGGAATCTCAGAGTCATTTTTTCCAGCTGGGATTGTCTAAAAGAAAAAAATAGGATCACATAGAGGTATGATAGAAAACCAATCATGCTACCTTCCTGCCTTCCCAAAATTTCAATATGGAAATTTAGCTGATGGCCCAACCAACTGACAGGTATGGACATGGTAATTACATCCCTGTCACCACTGTGAAGCAGGCACCAGGACAGTCCCAGACTGGGCCCAGCACCAGACAGGAACTGTGTTCAGGAGCTGGATTCTGGTGCTGGATTCAGGAACTCAAGGTCTAGGATCAAAGGCAGAATGGACAGATGTCTCTTTGGATGCTCTGAGGAAGAAAACAAATAAGAACCCAAGCCAAGCTGAGCCTGGGATCCAGGAGAGCATGTATGATAATTTCAAGGATCCAGGAGAGCATGTATGATAATTTCAAGGATCCAGGAGAGCAAACTGATAATTTCAAGGGTCACCTCCTCTTTGCTCAGAAGTGGTCTATTCCCATGAGCAGCAAATACAGCCAAGGTGGCAGGAGGCCTGCATGGCAGCACCTTACCAATGTGTACAGATACCTGATGGGTAAGGAAAGCTGGAGACAGGCTCTTCTCAGTGATACCCACTGACAGGACAAGAGGCAATGGACACAAACAAGAACACAGGAAATTCTGTTTAAACAAAAAAACCCCACCTTTTATACTGTGAGAGTAGTCAAACACAGGCACAAATTGCCCAGAAAGGTTGTGGAGTCTCCATTCTTGGGATGTTCAAAACACAGCTGGACACACTGTGGGACAGCTTTCTCTAAGCAGGGATGTTGGACTGGATAACCACCAAGGGCCCTTCCCCTCTCAGCCATCCTGTGATTCTGATTACATCCCCTGAGGCTGGCCAGTCCTTCACTGTCATTAAACCCAGCAAGCAAAACTAAACCTTACTCCCCACAGGCTATGAAATGTAATTTACAGTGTTTTTTTAATTACATCAGCGTATTGAAGCACTCTTCACATTTGTCACAACAGATGCTATGCTTAACAAATACTTATACACATCCTTTTTTTTAAATGTAGCTATAATATTCAACTGGAAATACTTCCTGAGGTGATGGATTCCCCAGGTGAAGTCCACACAATGACACTTCCTTCACTTTCTAAACATAGAGGTCACTAATGTAACAGACTCCACCTAATTGCTTGTTATTTCTGTTTCAGGATACCCTCAAAATAAAGAGATGCTGATGACAACAAGCCCTTTTAAGCCTAGTCAATCTCTTTGCATTTTTGTTTTTTAAATTGAAAAGAAATGCTGAGACATAAGAGGAGACAAATCAGAGTGCAATTATGAAATTCCAGGAAGTACATTTGGCAAATGTTGCATATCTTTTGACAAAATAGGCCACATAGGAATGTAAACAACAGAGACAGAGAAGAACTATTTGCTAATAAAACAAGTCTATGAACAAACTCACTAAATTATTCTTGCATTTGATAAGTAAAAAAAAAATCAGAATTCAACAGATCCTACTCAGCTGAACAGATACAGATTTGAAGTTCCTGGGCCTACATGTGGGAGCTACACCTGAAATTTATTTTTTTTTTTTTTATATATATATATAGCTACTTGTGCTCTGTGCACATTTTGGCCACATACCTGGTTGGACCTGGGGAGGAAAGCAAAATCAGAAGCAATAAGTTGAATAACACATAAATTAATCTAGCTGCAGTGTGAATTTTGAGATTCCTGATATTTTCTAATTTCCAAAGGTACTCAACATCTCCGCTATCCCTGGAATGGATTGAAGGTTTTTAAGACTCTTAATCCTCCACATAGCCTGCTGCATAATGTAAATTATTTTTTTTTGCCCAACTTTAGCTTTGAAAAGAGAGGAGAGGAGAGGAAGAGAGTGTGGGTGTTTTAAAGGCTTTTAGTGAATCAGCAAACAGACAACATCTGTGAAGTAGCAAAGCTAGGTAATACTTCAGTGATGAAAGGAGACACCAACTGTTTCTTTCAAATGTGGCCAAGAGCATCCAGCATTAACAGTCATGAGACCAGGAGAGTAAACAAGAGGGTATTTGGTGGTTAAGAGTGTGCTGCTGGGACTAGGGAATCCCTGTGCTCTGGATCAGTTCTGGGTTTTGTCCAGTGGCTGTCTAAAGTAAACTGCCTTAACAATTCAGGGAGTAAATACTGGAACCTACAGCTCATTCCTACTGGTTTTACTTGTAGCAGAATGAGGAGTAACAGCATCGCCACCAATCTTTCCTCTTTAAACCTGATTCTGTAAGAAGGCATTCACAACCACCTTACCCACTCTAGCCTGGGATCATTACCAGATTTGTAAACTCCAAAATGTGCACAGACAAAAAAATATGCATTTGGACACTCCATTTATGTGCAGAAGCACTAACATAATCCAAATCGATGTAAATCTTAATTCATTAAATGATATCTCAGACACCTGAATCGTTTAAGCAGGGAAGGAGTTGCCACCTTGAATTCAACAATCTAAATTAGATCTAATCTTTGCCTTAATTTCCTAAATTCTGAATAAAATTCAGAAATTCCTAAAATTCAGAAATTTCCTAAATTGAATAAAATTCAGATACGTCTAAGATGCACAGTATGCTTATTAGCTCACCATAATCTTCTAAATTCCCTTCTTGTGATGTTTATCATACCCAACAGTCCTTATGAATTTGGTGCTCTAATGAGATCTTTACAGAGAAACTATGTGATAAAGTGCCTTGCTCTTTTTGGATTAGGAGGATTCACTCTAAAAGAACACTAGGGGTTTATAGGGTAACCAGAATACACTGATAAACAGGGACAACTGCCACTGCTGTAGTCCTGCAATGTTAAAACATCTCTATCCCCTTGTCTCCCCTTTATAAGCTTCCAAAAGTTCCAAAAGAAATTTCCTATAAAGGACACATAGAAATCCCAACTCGTTCTTCAGAGGTTTTGTTGCTCTATGTTGATTTTCTCTCAGCTCTTTTCCGCTGAGGTTTTAAAAAGTTTTTGGACCTTGTATGCCCATATAAAGTGTCTTAGTATTGGACCTAGAAGAACGACAGTTTAGTGGTTGATTTTGTCATAGCATTTCCCCCTATAATTTCCCTAACAAGTTCAGCTTTGCAGAAACAACAATGTGCTTTTTCTAATTTGGCACAAGCCACTTCCATGCCTATAAACCAGTTACTGCTCTGCCGTTCAGACTGAAATTGGATTAAAGAAATGATGTGGGGACATCAAAATAAATTAGATCAAGTAAGAATTCCAGCAAAATAACAGAATAAGAATGTTATGTCTTAAGTGAATTAGCGGAAGATAAAAATATTATCATTAAAAGCCATCTGATGCCTCATGGAGAAGTTTGAAAAGCATTCTATTTCGAAGCAGTCCTACACAAAACCTCTTTCCTCCACTCATTAGTGCCATCACTGTGATGTCAGAGGAGGTCAGTCACCTTTGGGCTCTTTGATGCTGACTGTCAAGACTGTTCTTAAAATTAGCCTAGCATAATAGTCCTAGCTGGACTGGATGTGAAGGACTCGTTTTCTGTCTAGTACAGGGCTTTTAGTGCTGTCAATATGACCTTAAATTATCACAGAAACATAGAATTAATAAGGTTGGAAAAGATGTCTAAGATCATCATGTCCAACCATCAACCAAACACTACCATGATCACTAAACCATGTCCTGAAGTGTCATGTCTACATGTTTTTTGAACACCTCCAGAGATGGTGATTCTGCCACTTCCATATAATAATAATATAGATGATGATGATGATCCATTCTGAACTGATTATACATTCATTTTGCTATCTGTGTATTACTTGTAATCACTTATAGTCACTTATAACCAATTAAAGAAATGCATGTGGATGAAATATTTAACAAAAAAAGATTTTTAAGAAATGCCCAGGAATGGTAGATCATGAGCTGAAACGTACAATTTCAAATTCAGTACTGAATGAATGTAAAACATAACTTCTAAAGTAGAATATTACAATGGCTAGGGCTGGAAAGGACCTCCAAAGGTCATCTAGTGCAGCCCCCCTGCAGGGAGCAGGGACACCCTCAACTAGCCCAGGCTGCTCAGAGCCTTGGCCAACCTCCCCTGCAATAGCTCCAGGGTTGGGGCCTCAACCACCTCCCTGGAACCTGTGCCACTGAGCCACCACCCTCAAGGGAAAGAACTTCTTCCTGAGATCCAGTCTAAATCTATTCTTGCCTAATTTAAACCCATTAGCCTTTTCCTTTCACTAGAGGTCCTTGGAAACAGCCCCTCTGCAGCTTTCTGTAGCCCCCTTCAGGTACTGGAAGGTGGCTCTAAGGTCTCCCCAGAGCCTTCTCTTTTCCTGGATGAACAACCCCAGCTCCTTCAGCCTGTCCTTGTAGGAGAGGTGTTTCAGTCTCCTGATCATCTTTGTGGCCTCCTCTGGATCCACTCATCCATTTGTCCCCAGCATGCTTTCTGTGTATGTAAGTGTACACTATTCTGCAAAAATGAATTAGTCACATTAAGGAACTTGCATGAAAAATAGTAGCTATAATGGAAAATAGCTGACTTTAAAAGATTAATTTAATCTATCAGAATCTCATAAGATGTTTCTCACAAGATCCACTGAAAAATTAATGGAGGGAGGGCTATGGCTAAGAAGTAGATAAGAAAACAAAGAAAAATGTTTTGAAAATCAGACAACTAATAATTTTTTTATAATTGTTTTTTCAAGGGTGTTATAGCATATAGTCTCAGAAAAATGTACATCTGAGTAACATTAAGATTATGATCTCCCCTGATCTGCAAAGACATTGCTCACAGAGTAGTCCAGTCCTGGGCTGACAACACAGAAAGAAGACCTGATAGCTTTATCTGCAGAAGCAGCCTAGTGAGGGGTAGTCATGCAAGCTTTCTGCCTAACAACCTGCCAATGCATCTCCACACAGCCACAGGAGAAACATTTGTAGGGACTAACAGGTAGTCTTTGTGCTCACTCAGCCCTTTACTTTTCTGCTGAGAACGCCAGAATAAGTACATTTCCAAGACCCTCTAACCCTCAAAGGGAGTTTTTGAAACAAATCATTTCTCAGAATTGCAGTGCAAGTTAGAAGGGAGGTAGAACACCCTTGGAGACTCAGAGCTGAGAAAAATGCACCAGAGTAGTACTTTGGCAAATGTTCCATATCACTGCAGCCAAATTAACTCACTGTTTACGGTGCTTTCTTTCAATACAGTGGTGCTGGACTTAATTTCAGACTGTTTCTTCTACTTCTATACATGTCTAGGAATTTCTTGAAGGACCTGCACAGGGACAGACAGTCCTGTTCTCCTTTTTATAATCTTGCATAAATGTTTTAAGCTTCTGTAACTTGTCTTACTCGTAGATTGGTTTCCAGATTCCTTTTTCCTTTCACCTTTCTTGTACACCTCCCTAGCTGAGTTCACCCTTCATTCCTTGCCAAAGCCTCTGTGCTGGGAGAACATGCTCTCACGATCACAATGCTAACACTGACCAAAAATTAACCATCAGCAAAAGCTGTAGTTCAGCTTCAAACCTCAGTTTTTTCCACTCTTTTAGAATACAGAAATTTTCTTTTGCTGTCCAAAATTAAAGCCACTACTTCCTTAAAGTGAAATTGCAGCAGAGAAAATAGTGCAGTCACTCTGTAGACAAGTGACTAAAAAAAACCCCAAATATCCTGAATGCTGTGGCTTATCCATAATAAAACAAATAGAAGATAAAGGAGAAGTTACATTTGACATTCAAGCCGGTATATATGTTACAAAATTTATAAATATATATGACTTTATCTTCTTGCTCATTTTGGGAAAAACTATGTCATTCAACATTTAGGATAACATGAGAAACGAGTTTTTCCCCCTTTTCTTTCTCTCTCTCTTTTCATTTTGATTCATTGCTGAAATGTCAGGGTTAATAAATCTTCTCTTCATTTCACATAGTTGTCTTGTTGTCCAGTATTCAGGAAGTAGCACATAGTATGATTTTGCCAAGTCACAGTATCCTCACACCGTGTGAGTAGAAGAGTTTCCTGGGGAGAAGGATAAGCAAAATTGCATTACTAGATCTCCCAAACTTTAAGCTTAGCAACAGCTTTGTCCCAGAGAAAGTTATTCAGCTTCAGCTTCCCTAATGAATAATGCAGAGGGACTTGAAGTACCAGAACAATCTTCTTGCCATTTATGGATGCTAAGTTACCCAAGACAACAAGAAAGATGCTAGTTTTGTAAACAGCTATTCTTTGGTACACATTTTGGAATGCCTCCTTTTTCCACCCATAAGCAAAGAAATCTTCATTGTGCCTGCAAAAATAAAACAGCACGGCCTTAGCAGAGAAAGTCTGTGTTAAGCTCCTTCATAGAAAGAGACAGAAAAAAACTGAGATGTACTTTAAATTGTGAAAATAATAATATTTAAAAAAAAAAAAATTAAAAAGAGAGATTCTTGGATTTTGTCTCCAGGGCATCATTTTGCCAGTATCCAAAATCATTGCATACCCTAATTCCAACAGTTGTGCTGTCAAATTGAGATAATGTGAAGAAAGAGTATTGGATCACAACATGAATTTTGATGGAATGAATCAGACTCTTGACATATCACTTTCCTTTCAGTAGGCTGAGATTTTCTCTCTGGAAGATGCCTCATGATGAGATGTATCCCCAAACTGTCAGGCTTTACATGCTGTTGTTGCTTTCACTCTGTGTGGAAACCGAGCATGACCCAGCCAGCTTGGCAATAGAAGTGCAGAAATAGGTACAAGCATGTAATTGAGAAAAGACATATTCACCCTTGTGTTGAGACAAGGTCGTTTCAAGATCATCTTAGAAAGAGCTGACATCATGTAGGCCATGACCCAGACCTCTATTTAACTGGAATTTATTTCTGAACATGGAGCAGGGCACACTGCAGAGCTATCCCATGGCTTAGCATTCACTCTTCCTAATCCTGAATCAAAAGCTTACTTTGAACAACCCTCACACTAAAATTTCATGCACTACTTGCACAGCACTGGCAGAGCTACACTAGTTTTTTAGGGAACTGGTGCCAGCATTCCTGTTTAGAAACATCCTGAGCCATAAGTTAACTAACAGATTCATACTGATGCTTGTTTTCATAGCTACACTTGGGCTTTTTTTTTTCCACCAGTTCTGTCTGTGCCACCAAATCACTGGAATGTGCTGACGGGACACCTAGTGCATTGCAAGAATAACATACAACACACTGTAAGAAGCACTGGTCTCATGGGATGCTACAGTAGCCATAACACACCCCATCACTGCTCCAGTTTAGAAGAAAACTTTTATCTGGCAAGCAGCAGGGATTTTTGAACTCATTCAGAAAGAGTGTTAAGCACTTTGAAAGCTATCAGCAGTGGGCAGTGTGGAACATATGCCTGGCTGATTTTCAGGGCTTTAAAACTTGTGAGTTCAGTGGCTGGAGTTAATCCTGATGTACAGCTTGTTTCTGTACCCATGGTTTTCTGTTTGGATATTTGTTTTTTACAAGCTGGTTCATTCAAGTCAGCTAAGAATAAGACTCAGTAACATCCTTGATAAGCATTTCTGAAAAAAAGACTGTCTCTGATCACTGATTGTCTAGCCATGAAGGTGTTTTTAAACTTTGCCAGAACCACCTATAGTAAGGTTCACATCAGGATTTTGGATTTTCTCAGGTTTTTCTCAGATGGCTGAATTCTTTGAGTTAGCTCGAAGGCAGTATAACTATTATAGCTAGAAAATCCCGTTTTGATCTTATTTACATTACAGTTAATCCAAAGAGAGACTGTGAACAGGACTTCTTCATTCATATTAAAGAAAAGATGGAAAGTCCTGGGAATGAATTTTCTTATATTTTCCATTCCTTTTGGCAAGGGTAAGGCTGCCCGAAAGGAATCCACGAAGATTTTCAAATTCCAATGCTTTTTTTTCTGGACACACTTTAAAGGAAACCTGTTGGTCAAATAGTGTTGAACATCTTTTCCCAAGAAATAGAGACTTCTTTCAAGTATCTGAGACTACATTACTCCAAAACTGGCACACCAAGCCTACTAAATGCTATTGAAAAAATAGCAAAAAGCAAAATTCCATGGCATTCTTTTCCTCCATTTGGAAAGTCAACACCTATTCAAAATGGTTAGGTTACCCTTGTTATAATTGTTATTTTCCTGTATTCATATACTCTTGCTTGTATTAGTTATACTTGTAAGATGTTTGCAGTTTATACATGTCATTTGTATGTTTTCTAGAATAAAGAAATAGGTATAGACTGGAGAAAAATCAGGATACATGCAAAGTCAACTAGGTCTATAATATATTAACATGGTGCTGTTCCTTCAAAGATGTCTAAAGGTGCTGTGCAAGCTAAACAACTGGGCCAGACCTGAAGTTTAACCTGCAACATTCCACTAATCCCAGAGATCAAATACAGCTCCACATAGCATATAAAAGAAGGAAATATGAGAAAATGTCCCCAAATCCCATTCATGTGTTCAATTTGAGAAGAGAAAGTGATTCTACTAGTCCTGAGAGAGTATTTTTCTATAGACAAGAACTTTACTCTTTTGTAAAGCCAACAGCAGCTGTGTCTATTATTGTCATGGTTTCAGTTTGTAATGTTTTCTACTTTATATCATGAAGTACCATGCAGAAGTATCTCAATTTTCTCACAGAGAACCTTAATTAGATATGCTTCCATTCAAACCTGTTGCTTCAGCAAATACTTCTGGTTTATGGTACATAAGGATCTCACATCCATTTATGAAAAAAATCAAATTGCTGTTCTCGTGCCATTAAAATATGTTTATTTTCTGAAGCCTGACCAAGGTATAGTAAAATACTATCTGTTAGCATACTCAAATAAGCAGAGATTTGGATTACTAGAAAAGCAAACAGCTAAGCAGGCCTTCTGGGCACAACCCCATTTTTTAGGGTATTGGTTGCAGTTAAATAGATTATGGTGAGTACTAGAGTTGCTTTGCAGTCTTCATCACTTGAATGTCTCCAGTGTTGTTCAGATTTTGCCTTTTGGCCAGTTTCCTACCGAGTGAACTTCCACAAGAAATGTGCAGTGCTCAGCATTGTTGGTGTTCTTTTTCCCATTATCTCTGTTAAATGGGTAAGAACTACACATTTCATTTAATTTCTAAGAGCATCAGCCCACACTCCAGTGATCTTTTTATGTCCTCTGGTATCTGTAAAATGAGCACCTCATGCCTCATGTACCAGGTTATCACAACAGTAAGCCTGCTTTTCCATCTTTTTGACTTGTCCTGATACTATCCGAGTCTAGTTAATGAGTTGCCAGTGAATGAGTTATGAAGTGGACCCAATTTTTCCAAAGCCTCAAGTTCTATTTTCCTCATCTTGCAAGAGAAGGCAGACCTTGGACATTTTCTGGCCTCCGTGGTTTCTAGAAATCATCTTTAGTTTTAGATAATTTTTATATTTTGGCATAAGCTCTTCCAAAGAAATTGCTTCCCAGGAACATAAAACCCAGATAGCTCAATTCAGGCTGACTGATACTGTCCAAAAAAATAAACAAATAGACATTAAAATCCTTCTGGGGATACAGCTCAATTTTAGCACATCTGTTGAGCTTCTCAGAGCAATCCTGGTATCTCTTTATAGATTCTGCAGATGCTGAATACTCCATCTGTTGTCCTTGCTGAAAGTGAGAAAAGCTAAATAGGGATGGAGATAACTGATCCCATCTCAGCAGGTGGGAAGCACTGCTGCTGAGTGACAGTGTGGCCAGGTGCCCCAGAAGTACACACAGGTGAAGCAACCCCCCAGCACTCAGTCAAAATTCAACTGCTCCTGAAGGATGAGTGTGGCCACAGCTGGTATGCAGTGCCAGCCTGCTGCTGTTGGCTGATGATGATGATGATGATGGTGATGATGATGATGATTTGTGGGTCAAGCAAGGCTTGGCTTGGCAAGGCTCCTGAAGGACTACATGTATTGAAAGGACCCATGGCAAAGCAGCCCATGGGAAGGATCTACCATGGAGAAGTTTGAGGTCTGCCTTACCCACAGGGAAGCAGGGGAAGAGTGTGATGAAGAAGGAGCAGCAGAGAAATGTTATGAACAGACTGCAATATCCACTCTCTGTCTTCCTACACCACACAGAGGAGGAGGTAGAAGAGTTGGGAGTGAAGCTGAGCCTGGAAAGAATTGGAGGGGTGAGTGGAAGGTATTTTTAGATTTGCTGCTATTTCTCATTATGCTACTCTGTTTAATTGGCAATAAATTAAATTAATTTATCCGAGTTGAGTCTGTTTTGCCCATGACAGTAATTGCTGAGTGATCTCTCTGTCCTTATCTTGACCCATAAATCTTTTCAGCATATTTTCTCCCCCATGCAGTTGAGGAGGAGTAATAGAGCAGCTTTGGTGGACACCTCGTGGACAGCCAAGGTCAACCCACCACAAAGACTAACACTGTGTTAAAAATCTGGGAACACAGTGAAATAATGATGAACACAAAAGAGAAATCCACATGAAAATCTAATTAGTGTGCTGTTAATCAGATTTTTACAAAACTATCAATGTATTAAGTATGAGAATAGAAGTGTGAATAGCCAGAGCAGATATGTAAGCATACACATTGAATGAGCCAAAGATTCTCTGAATAATCATTGTCATCAGATACACATCTAGGGACCTGATTAAAGTCACACAAAACATGTTGTTCATTCTGCCATTAAGTCTTGGAACTCAACTGTGCAGAACTGATTGTATTTGTATTATTATTTAAGATTTTACTTGAAGAAATAGGCACATATACATGGGTGTAGTAGTTGCCTAGAAGAGCTGGGCCTAAAAGTAAATTACAAAACAAGCCATAAAGACTCAATATAGGCTCAACTGTCTTTATTGTATAATTACATCCCAGATCAACATTAGCCTATCATCCTTTGCTGTTCTTACAGTGAGAGGTTTACTTATAATTCATCATTAGTGGAATCCCAGTGTCAATTAAAAAATTAACACTGGCATGGTCCACTGTTGAACAGAAACTAAATCTGTTTAGGAGTTTAATGTCCTTCCTTTCCCTATACTAGAAAATCTCAAATCTAATTGCATCATTCTTCAAGGATGAGGAAAAAATAACTTCCCAAACAGCTGTAGAAAGCAAGATTCCTCCCTGATTTAAATAGTACATTTCATCAATGGAATTAGATGAAAAGTGAAATTCACTTAATAGGCATTATGCATCCAGAATGTCTTTTGACACTGCTCTGACTCATTTCCCAACCTCTTTTCTCTTTTTCTTCTTTTTTTTTCTTTTTTTTTCTTTTCTTTTTTTCCTTATCTTTCTTTTCTCTATTCTCTTCTCTTTTCCCTTCTTCATCCCTTGCCTACAATGTAAGTGGATCTGTGATATTAACACTGTCTAGTTTCCTACAGACTTATATCTAATATTTGATTGTCAATTAGAATTAAACATTTCCATTTTGTTAAATAAGAGCTTCTATGTCTTTTCTATCTAGTGATGAGCTAGATAGAAAAGTTGAGGAATTTTTTTTTTTTCTCTTGGACATCCAAGTGTCAAACAGCTTAAAACATTTTTGAAGTTTAACTTTTTCTGGTTGTAGCCTTCTCAATTAAGCTGCTGTGTTTCCTTCAGGCACTTTTGTGTTTTCAGAGGTCTTTTCTGAGCTCAGTATGCAAATCACTATGCTCTGCCACAACAGAGAGCTCCAGGATCACACTAGAGGAGGGCCTCTGCAGAAGCTGCAGTAGTGCTTAGTACCTGGCCCCCCCAGCAACGTGCCAAGAGTGCATATGCCTAGAACCTATTCTTACATCACCTGAGCCTTGCACAATGCTGGTACTTTTCATTAACAGTCTTCACAAAGGGACACATTCTGACAGGGGAGAGAAACATGCTCTGATAAAGCTGTGTAATAGTTGAGAAAGATTATTTGTGTTTTATCTCATACCTCAGAGAGATTTCACCCGTTGATGAAACTAGCTGCATCCATTCAGGCAATTCAGAGGAACCACATGAAAGCACTTTTCCCACTGGCTTTTCTGCTCTGACTTGTCCCAAGGACTGGACACTCTGCTTTAGGAGGTAATTATTCAGCAGTGAGATAGCATGCTGCTGACAAGTTAGCTGGTTTCCTATTGACAGATATTCAGTTATTCCACTCGTTTTTATTTCACCCCCTGGCAATTCAAAATAAGTTGAATCCATGAGAATGATCTGTCTTGAGAGCTATGATACCCAGGTATTGCAGACATAGCAGGCTTTTTATTTGGTTTAGAGATGACTCAGAAGAGCTTGTGTTCCTGGTATAGAGTAGCTTTAGCTAAGATCTTTAGATCCAAGAATTCAGCAGTTTTAAACATGGAATGACTTAATGGTGATTTCCATAGATGCTGTATGAGCACAAGTTGAAATCCAGATGTACAGGGTGCAAGTCCTCACATGAGGTAGTTGTTTGGACTCTCTTTGTAGTCAATGAAAAAGAATAGGAAACTCCAGGGGATGATTTATCTCACCTTAAAATAGTAACCTAAATTAGGGCAGCTGAATCCCATCTTAGAAGTGTCTGTTTGTCGGCAGTGACTACAAAAGAAGTCAAGGAAACTAGTTCTCAAGTGTATGTCAACACTAAAAACACATGAAATTAATTCAAGTTATTCCAGCTGAAGATCTCGGTTGATCACAGCAGGGTCCTCAAGATGATATTATTATCCTCCTGCCTTTCCCTGTGCAACGAGCCTTCACACTGAGAGGACTCTTTAGCTCCTGCAAAAGGGCAACCAGAAGAGTGGAGGAAACTTGCCAGCTGCTTTCAGTCTCCTCTGTACAGAGGAGTGAGATAAAACCTCTATTACAGCATTACCATGGAGCTCTAAAGCTCCAGATTCTGGCTGCCTACCTAAGAAGATGTATTGTCCATGAGACAAGGACAAGTGCATGCCATAATTATTGTAGAAGACCCTAGGGAACATGGTTGGGTCATAGCTCCACTGTATTAAGTGCTGTGCTATCAGCTAGAGACAGTCTGTACCACAAAAAGCTACACAGGCAAAACAATAAAGTATTGTGGTCCATCTCTTAAAGATGGGGAATTGAGGCACAGAGAAATTAAAAAGTAACTTGACCAAATTATAGGGAAGTCTGTGGTGGGACCTCAGTTCTCTCAAAGCACTCTCTATAACCACATGCTGGCTGGCAGCAATATTGCTAGTTTGGAGACACAGGGACACTTCTACCAGAGCTAAATCAAATGTTATATGATTTACTTTTTCTGTAATTTGGATTAATTTCTTGTAAAGTAAATGTTTTGCAATCCAGTGCACAACTGAAGTCTCAAACACCATCATCAAGTCAACACTCAGCTCTTTGACCAGGAGGGGATGGAAGAAATCACTTGAGTGACTTTCAAGAAGTTTCAAAAAATTATGGTTTTAGCCAAATATGTGAAGACTACCAGTGCTATAATAATTAGAGCCTGAAATCTAGCAGGCTGTTTGGTTATATTCACAACATGAAGCTAAAGGCTTAAGATCATGCATATGTAGGATCAGCTGTTGCTAAAATAAGTGTTCATACTTCAAGCACAGAAAATTTACACATGGTATATTTACAAACTTATAGTTTTCAAAATGATGGGTTTGGATTTACAATTAAAATCTGAGGTCATAAACAATAATTGCTGGTCTCTGATGGAAAGCATATGAGAAACACTTTTCAAGAGAGATGGAAGTTTTCCCCCTATAACAAGGAAGAAAAGCTCTCAGTTGTCAGATACATATGGACTGTCTGCCTCAAGTAAAAGATGGCATAAGAAGCTGTAATTGAAATTTTAAAAATAAATGTATCTCCAAAAGACAACACTATTCTGACAAAAATGGAAGTTTTTAGTGGAATTCTGTGCTTTTCATTTGTCACTTGACTTTGTTTTGGTTCTTTTTCTACTAATTTCATCAGTACTGTAGTAAGACTGAAAAGCAAAGTAAAATGTGCCAGGAGCACAGGAGATTTTGCACTCAGATTACAACCTGTCTAGCCTCAGTTTACTGCTACCATGAATTCCTGATCACTTCTGAGCCTGCATTCTTCTGTTCAGCAGATAAATCTCTCAGCTTATAAGGAGTCATTGGAGATGTCACAGGGATTTTGCCACAGAAACATTAACAGTCCTTCCTGTGATTATTAAATCCAAAGAGAGTAAAATAATTTCAAGGAAACTTCATGCAGCTTCCATATATGGAAAAATAAAATAAATAAAAAAAAAAAAAGAAAGAAAGAAAAGAAAAAAAAAAAAAAGGAAAAAAAAGCATCCTTTGCTGTGCCAGTGCTGGTGATGGTTGCTGCTCTGAACTCCCTCTGTGATCAGCCACAGGTGTCTCCAGTCTTCTGAGCTCTGGAAGAAAAAAATCTGTATTTTCCCCATGCCTGCTTTATTCTCACAGCAAATCTGTCCAAGGATGGCTTCATTCCCTGCCCTCTGGCATGCTCTTTGAAGATACAGTGCTCCACACCCTTTCCCCAATCATTCCATCTCCTTCAACACAGACCTCCACTTCAAAAAATCTGTTTCCCTTGTACTTACAGACCACTGAAGGTAATGCCCTGGAAAGACAAGGATTCAGGTTTTCTAATTATCAAAATATTGCCTTTGGGAAATCAGCCTACAGCATTAATGTACAACTTTTTTAGACAAGAAATTTCATGTCCTGCTGATGTGCTCCCTTCCCCTGTGCTAACAACAAGCATCCACAGACATCTTTTTTTTTCAGGTTATAAAAAAAAGATAAATCCATTGCAATTTCAGGAAGCCAAGAATTTAATGTTCAGTGCAAAATCCAGAGAGCTCTACACTACATGATCCCATATACTAGAAACAACAGCAAAAAAAACCAAAACACCCAAAACAAAAACAAAGAAAACAAAACAAAAAACCCATGCAAACAAAAATAACAAAAACAAACACCACCTGAAATCTTTGGAATGTTATTATCTCTGTTCATAAAAGAAACACCACGAAATCTGCTTCATCCCAAGTTCTATCATGCTCCATCTTGAAGCTATTTCATTTCTTTCCTCTTAATTCCAGTGCTGGAAGGCCATTTCTGTGCTTCCAAGAGATTCAAATCTTCTTCTAGCTAAACTGTTTTAGGAATAAAATGTCAGCATTTTGCTTTGAAATAAACTTACATTTCAACAGTTATCTTTCCCCAATATTTCCTCATCTTCAAAATGTTTCTATGAATGCTACACTCAACCTTGACTTAGATAGATAAAGCAAGCCTAGGTCCTTTCAATCCCCTCTCACAAAATGGGTTCCCCTATTTCTCTTTTGGAATTGTAAAAAAAACCCTGATCACTAGTTGCTTTCTGTTGTGTTCTCTCTGTTTTTATCTCTGTGGTCTCTCATTTTCCATTCACATTGTAAACTCACAATATGGAGTATTGCAAAATATTTTTCTTTTTTGTGTCTGTGATCCTCACAGTGTGCCTTGAACTGTGACTGAGGTTTCTAGGTGCTTGCATCAATGCAAATGTTCATAATTAAATGCAGCAAATGTATCTGAAATCCAACCAGAAATGAGGGAATAATGGCATTGTAAACCTAATTTTCCTGAGTTTCCAAAAGCCTTCATTCTGATTCCATTTAAGGAATGGGAAATGCTTCATCCAGAATTTTCCTTTTAAATCCACAATTGCTCCCCCATTGTTTTTTTATCCAACAGAAAGCTTGTAAAAGAGATCAAATGAATTCATCAGGTTGGTACTTTCCCTACTATATCCTGAATGCCCAGACATGCCTTCTTTTGGAAAAGAAGATGAGTCACACTGATGAAAGAATACAAGATGGGGAGGTGGCTGAGAACAGTAAAGAAAGCATCAGATAAAATACAATAAGTGTATTTTACTACAGTGAGCGAGTCATTTGGGAGAGGCATTGGCTCTGGAAATGGAAGAGGGGATGATCTGAAATAATACTGTATATGTTTCACTCCTTGTCCTATGGAACAAGTGCTGAGCATGGTTCTCAGCAGAACCTGAGTCCCTCCACAGACTTTTGCCACATGTGCATTGGTTTGACTCCTGTCTGGCATAGCTGTGCTGATAGAAGCTCCTGATCTCCAGACAGTTACAGCAGCAAACTACTTGTCTCCTTGCTTCAGGAAAGGGTGTGTTTCTATGACAGAACAATGTCAGGCTAACTGCACCCACACAAGGAATGCCATACCAGTCAGTTTATAAGTAAAGCTTATATCCAAGAATAAACTTGGCCCTAGTTACCACACCCCTAGGGAGAGGTGTGTAGAATCAAAATGAATATCCAATTAAGGCAGAGGTAAGTACTAAAATCTCTCTCTGTCTACGTGCCTGATCTGAGGCTCACTAACATTGAATGCTTTGTATCATTCTAGTTGTGCAAAGAGCTCTTTAAGTGGGTATAAATTATATCAACCACTATGTCTGCGTTTTCTTTTAATCCTTTTTCCTGAACAAAAATGGTGGGAAAATCCCAAAGTTTTAATGAGAAATCTGCCCTGCTTTTAGTTTGTTGTGAGAGAAGATAATTGCAGAATGCAGAGGCATTTGCACATACAAACAAATAAAAAAAAAAAAAGTCTCATGCCTTCATGTCAATAGCTTGGAGATCAAAATAATTTTACTTGTGGCATTTATAGTTTTACTTATACAAACCTTATCATGTGCTTTATGTTGTCTAGAAAGAAATGGAAGCATTGTTGTAAATGCTCTTTTTGTGTAACTTGCAAAGAAATATCCTTTCCAAGTGCACATAAACAATTTGTCTTCGAACCTGTACACAGCTTGATGAAAAAATTTCAAACAGTAAACATACACAAGAAAATGAAAAGAAATCTTTTGTTTCAGTCAGTTTTATAAAGCATATATCTCTGAGCAATCTTTCTGTAGTTACATCACAAAGGCTATATAATAAAGTCAGTAATGACATGCTCAAGCTTATGAGGTGATAATTATATCTGAATCCACTAAATGGTCCAAAAAATTATTATAATCCAACTCATAATTCTTAGGTCATAGGGATTCAATTTCAAAGCTGAAGCATTCCATTGATTATCCCATTGTTTATGGTCAGTAGATTAACTAGACTTCTAGACTTACATCATTGTAGGAGATCTGATGCTTTAAAGGAAAATGGTTAAAAATTCTGCTGGGAGCCTATTATTTGTTCCCCAAGATGGCAGAACAACCCTATATCTGTTCCTTTCTGATTACATGCAAGACCTGCTGCTTTGGGATATATTGGTACCCAAAGAAAAGAAGCAGAAAGACAGAAAAAACCTCTAAATACTTATATAATTATAGTGCATATAGGAGTATGTCTTACCATAAGAGGAGGGGAAGACAACACTGAGTTTGTGCTACTTATGAAGTGGTCCTTCCCTCAAGTACTGAGATACTATGATTATCTTCATGACTCTGTGTTACTGGCAAGTGAAAGGACAAGGGGTAATGGGTTTAAATTAGAGAAGAATCATAGAATAATAGAATGTTTAGGGCTGGAAGGGAGCTCCAAAGGGCATCTAGTACAGCCACCCTCAACTAGACCAGGCTGCTCAGAGCCTTGGCCAACCTCACCTTGAATATCTTCAGAGATGGGACCTCAACCACCTCCCTGGGGAGCCTGTTCCACTGATCACCACCCTCAAGGTAAAGAATTTCTTCCTGATATCTAGCCTAAATCTACTCTTTTCTAATTTTCTTCTCGTCTCCAGGCTGAAATAAGGCATTAAAACCATAAATTTGTGAAAGATTAGTAAAGCTAAACTAGTGAAAGAAGCTGAAGTTAAAACCCAAGGAACAAGAGTAGAAACAAGTTATCCTTTACAATATCAGAAAGTGTAATTACCTACTTCTGGAAGTGACCAGTGTGCCCTTTTGAAAAAAAGTGTAAAAAAAATACACTGATTAAATGTTGGTGTAGCTCAAATATGTCCGTTGATCATCAAGCCTGACACACAGCCTCCAAGGTTTGCTGAATTTATAGCAGAAAGGATGCAGTTTAAGCTTTTGTTTCTTTTTACCTCTGTTTTAAACTGTTTTATCCATTTGTAGTATTTTGAGATCTGTATTTAGACGTGGAAAATCATGCCAGAGCCAGAAAAGGTCTTGGGCCTGCAGCACAGTGAACCAGAAAGCTGGTAGGCCTTAAAAAGCATAAACACTTCCCTGAGATACAAAGGCCCTGCATAATCCTGATCTCCAATATAATGTTCCCTTCTGCTAGAAATCCCTTTGGCAGTTTTAATAGTTAATAAGCAGTAAACCTTAAATGGACCCAAACTCCTTTTTATCCATGTCATAAATCTGTTCTGATAGCAGAGATCAGGAAGTAAAATGTGCCTCAGGGGAAGAACTCACCATGACATCCATACATCCTGATCAATTGTACAAGGAGTGCACTTGGGAAGGGTTTATTAATAGCTCAAACATGTAAAAAAATATCCCTAACCCTACTAAGTCACATTTATGTTCTGCATTAACTCCACAACTATTGTGAATATTCAGTTTGAATTCCACGCTCTCATGCCTACAGTTCTGGAAGCTGCGTAGCAAAAAAGCTTTCAAAAACATCTAAGATATTAACTGGATTAAGACTTTCATGTTAACCATCATTTTACCTGATTTTCACAATATGGAAAGGGAAAATCAGATGTGTTGGGATTATACTTGCAGTTGCTGTGACTATAAACTCCAGACATCCCCCCAAAAAATGATGAATTGGCTTTTTATATGGACTTGCTGATCTTAGGTCTCTTTGTGGATCTTCTCCTGGTGAAATGGTGGGTTTAATGCATTTTATTTTCATTTATTTTGGAAGTGACTGAAATTAAACTGAATAGGAAACATTTTAATTACCAGATCAAGTGTCCACACAGGCATGTAATATGGTTTGAGTTCACATATTTAACTTGCTTAAGTCAGTTTTTCCAAACGTGCCTTAGTAGAGAATCTGTGCCATAATTTGTAATTCTAAAAAAATTTAGTAGACATTTAAACAACAAATATGCTGTATGCAATGAAAAAAATCCCCAACATTAAAATCTCAACAGTTAATAAAGCATTCTTCAACACAGCATAAGGCTCAACTTTTAGTCAATCTTTCCTGTCTCAAAAGAAAGAATGTCACAGCTGTGTCACTGTTTCATATATAGTTAGTTGAGCCACAGTAAGATTAAAACATGATGCTACCAGAAGCTCTGCCTCTTGTGACACTTGTTATTTAGGAACATTCATGCACATTCATTCACTGAACAGTTGTCATATGTTTTCACGAAATATGGGCATTCACTGCAGAGCACTTATCCAGCAGAATATAAATAGTAAAAGAAATTAATCTAAGCTTCAGAACTAAAAATTCATAATTTGTGTGTCAGTGCTGCAGATAATTTGCTGCCTCCTTGGTTTTCATCAAGGAAAGCAAACACATGGGGCACATTACAAACTTGAATGGGAACATATGATACTGCACTGAAATGGTAAGTGACACAGGGAAATCCATGATCTATTGGGTAGGAATATTTTGGGCCTCCTAGTGCTCAGCAGTCAACTTTTTTTTCTATCACAGCAGATTTTTTTTTTAGTTAACTAAATGTCCGGATATTTTGGCAGCAGTTTTATAGTGGTTTGATCAAGCCCCTGATAGGTACATCCTGACTATATAGATCTTCTCTGCACCACCAGGAAGGCAAAGAGAAATATAAATCAAAAGATTATGTTCTGAAAGTTTTATAGCTAGAGTTTATTTGTTTCAATATAGAGTTATTTGAAGGATCAGGGAAACCTATTACTCGGGAGGGAGATTCCACGTTTAAGAAAACTTTCTGGGTAAGTCTGATCATATTTATAAACATGATGTACAAATGCCATCATCCATCTGCCACTGTTTCTGTTTGCACCTAAACCAAAAGAATAATAAGTAAATATTTGTCCTACAAGGTTTATAAAGAGACTAAAAGCATACAAGCTTCCTTTTCTTCCCACCAGGTGCTGAAGCAAGTGCTTTAATATAATAAAAATGTCTTAATTATAAATAATTCTGGTAGATATCTCCTAATTTAGAAACTTCATCTTTTTTCAGAAAGATATTAAAGGTATACATTGATACAAAGGGTTTTCAGCCCCTGGAGGACAATTTTATCAAATATTATGTATAGAATATCAGCATAATTCATGATTGACCTATATATGTGTTTTTTTAGTATGTAACTGATATCTGAAAATAAAGTATCAAAAAAAGATCTCACTCGTGTTACAAAGCCTGGCATTCACAGATGAGGGAACTCCAAAGTGCACACTGAAAACACATTTTAACTTAGATTCATTCTGGCTAAGGTATGCAACAATACAGACTTTTCATATAGTTAATGGAGACACGAAGGCATCTCTAGAAATAAAGACACTTCACCTAAAATTAACCTTCAGAAGCATCTTTCATGCTTCACTATGTAAAGAAACCAAGCTTTGAACAAAAAACCCAACACTAATTCCATAAAATTAGGCCTGAAGATCAACCCTTTGGGTGTGTAGTCTGGCACAGCATTTAACTGTGCTTAAATATCAATCATTTTAAAGTATGCTGTTATTCTACTAATATTAGCAATGTTATAATGTTACTAGAATAATGCATTCTTTCAAACAGATTATTTTAGCCTGAGATCTTGTGTCTCCAGCACAAAGAGAGAGAGAAAGAGGTATATGAACCTGAAGCAGGAGAGAGACTTCTGTACCATGGGCCCATATCCATGCTTCTTGCCAAGTGGCTTGGCATGATTAAGAATAAAACATTGCTGGAACCTTATCCAAGAGCAGATCCAGTTCAGCAGCAGATACTAGCTTAGCTTAAAGCCACTGGATTAGAACTTGGATAGAAATTTAAACGTGTACCTTGGTCTGAAATAAGATGTGATTTAGTAGATTAGTGGAAACAGATACTGGCTTCTTTAAAGTTCTTCTTGTCTCCCTCTTTCTTGAAGTCTCTCATGTCTCAGATATGCTGTTATTACAATAACTATACTTCCAGATGAAATAGCAACCTTTTGTCTAAATTATTACTTTTATGCCCATTTAATTTTGTACAGTAGATTAACATGAAACAAAGACTACACAATATTTGGGTGATCTACAAGGACAATATTGATGTGAAGGGCATTGTCTGTGTAGTGTATCAAAAGTTCCAATACCTCAAGTTCTTAAGCATATAAAGGTCTGCAAGTAGCAGCTTTTATGTAAAAATTAACCCCTCTTCTGTGATTTTTTTCCTAAAAAGCAGATCAAAACAAAAAAGCAGAGAAAAAAAGACAACTTTCTTAGCTGCCTACAAAATTGGTGGGTTTGTATCTCTTCATGTATTAGGTTTTCACAAATATATATATATATATATATATATATATACTCAGAGACAAT
>JANHGL010013396.1:0-14149 GCA_024611195.1 Ceyx melanurus
TTAGAGCCTTGATATATATTGCCTGAATAGTTTAAATTCCAGGTTGCTCACTTGAGCGGTTGTAAATTTTTCCTGAATATCATTAGGAAAGGGAAACTAAAACAACGACTTGGAAAGGGTTTTCTGTGTCTTGAGTAATGTGCAATTGCCTTTCAGTTCCGAAAGGCCCAGAGGAAGCTGATCTATGCAAGAGCCCAGGCCTACCACAAGGAGTACAGGCACATGTACAGGCAGGAGATCCGCATGGCCAGGATGGCTCGGAAAGCTGGAAATTACTACGTTCCAGCAGAACCCAAGCTGGCTTTTGTCATCAGGATAAGAGGGTAAGGTGGGATACAGGTATGAAGAACTCTAGCACTGACTTGGCTTCCCTGTTCTGTATCTCTTTTGAGGGCTGAAATATGTCAATAGGAATCAGACCTTGCTCTGGTGGCGTGGGCAGTTGTTTGCAGTGTGGTGTTGGACGTGTACCAGGGGCTGAGTGGAATAAGGGCAAAAATGTTATGCTGGCTCTGTCTGGTGTCTTTAGGATCCCTCATCTGTTTGTTTGGGGTTTTAAGAAGGCTACAAATCCTTGCAGACAGCTGTTGTGTTTTACCTTAATCTTGCTGAAATCAGTTCTGTTAAGCTTTCAAGTGTCTAACTCTCCTTAACAGCAGGTGTGACTGGAAAAATTCCCTTTGGGATCGCACAGGGATGGTTCCAAATGGTTACAGTCAATACTCCATTTCTTTTGATGGAAATAGATCAGGTTTAGCTTGCTGCTGAAATACATAGATAGGAAATGGAAGAATCCTGTTGGGAGGGGTTAAGCTGGTCCTTGGTGTTGCCTGGGATGGGGATAACTGGGGCTGTTTCTTCCCCAGCACCAACGGTGTCAGCCCCAAGGTCCGCAAGGTGCTGCAGCTTCTCCGCCTGCGACAGATCTTCAACGGCACCTTTGTCAAGCTCAACAAAGCTTCTATCAACATGCTGAGGATTGTGGAGCCCTATATTGCCTGGGGGTGAGTCAGATGGGCAGTGTCTTGCTAGGCTTGCAGTTCAAAATCCTTTCCCATCCTTTGTGTGCTTTCCTTGTTTGGATGTGTTTACGCTCGTCCTGGTGTTCTTGGGAAGCGAGTGTGAGATTGTTGCTGCTGTATTTCCATTTGAGGGGTGCTGAGTGCAAGTTTCATGCAGGGCTGCAGCAAACATTTCCAGTTCTTTCATCCCTTGACTGTTTCAGTTATCCCAACCTGAAGTCTGTCCATGAGCTGATCTACAAGCGTGGCTACGGGAAGATCAACAAGCAGCGCATTGCTCTGACTGACAACTCCCTGATTCAGAAGTGCCTTGGTAAGAGCTGCCTCACCTCAAGTGAGCAAGAAACAGCTTGGTGCAATCTGAGTGCAAAATGCAGAACCATCCTCATTTGTGCCTGGAATATGGTAGAGATTGATTGATCATCTCTACTTCTGTCTTTACAGCTTAGTACAAAGCTATCTGGAAATAGCTTAGAGAATGTTGAAAGGCTGTGTAAAGAATCATATTGTAGCATTGGAAATTCCTAATTCTAAATCTGAACTCCCTGACCTTTAATAGCTCAGTAGATCTTTCAGTAATGACAAGTGCTGCGGCAGGGAAGAGGCTTATCTTGCATAGCTTTGAAGCTTCACACTTAATAGTAGATGTTGTTTGTGTCTCAGATCTTCATCATCTGGTCAACAGATTTAGTTTTTTTTTAAACTGCCTGTCAAAAAAAGGAGTAGCTATTAGAATTGATTAGTGTATTTAGTAAAACAGAATGTGATGGTTGGCTGTCAGGAAATACATGGTTGGCTGAGGTTCCTTTTCCAGTCATTCCAAGAGTAAAGCAAACACTGATGTCTCCTGTTTTTGGCACTTGATTTGTGTGTCACTTTAAATTAGACTGTCGTGGGGTTTTTGCTGGGTTGGGGTTTTTTCCCCCCTTTTCTAGCACAGCAGTAAATCAGAGTCTTAGAGTACAAGGTTTTTGCTATAATCATTTCCATATCTAGGGTTGTGTTGTGCAAGCAGTTCACCTCTCACTGAAGGCTCTGGAAACGTGGTGTGTTATTCAGCAGCATCAGTTCAGTGAGCTTGCCTGACATACACACACCTACAGCTTCAGTGTATTTAAATCTAGTTTTTCTTCAAAGAACACAGGCTGTTTTCCCAAGATTCACTAAGTGGGGTTTGGTTTTTGTCTGTTCCTCGTTGCCTACAAGCATCCAGCAGTTGAAACTGGTGCCTCTTGCCAAATACAACAAATAATGTTGAGTTGGCAGCAGCTAATCCATTTTAATTGGAAAAGTCAGTCCCTGGGTGTTGTGGCAAAGTAGGTGCTTTCTGAGTTCTTGAAGGAATAAGGGAGTATGACAACAGCTTGATAATTTTTTAGCTTGTTAATGACTGGTGGTTCTGTAGCCTTTCTGAGAACAATGTTTCTGATTTTTAGGAAAGCTTGGCATCATCTGCATGGAAGATGTGATCCATGAAATTTACACTGTTGGCAAGAACTTCAAAGTTGTGAACAACTTCCTCTGGCCCTTCAAGTTATCCTCTCCTCGGGGGGGCATGAAGAAGAAAACAATCCATTTTGTGGAAGGTGGGGATGCTGGGAACAGGGAAGATCAGATCAACAGACTCATCAGGAGAATGAACTAATGGTGAGATGTTCCCAAAGGTTAACCCTGCCCAACTGTTCCATCCTGCTCTCTACACTCTACACAGTGTTCTGATTTTATTTTTCAAGACTTGCTAAAGCTAAAACATTTGTGAAGAAATTAAATCTTTGTGATAGTTGGTATGTTTAGGAAGTAGAAACGTTGCTGATACCTTGTCTTTCATTTGCCAGTAGCTTGTTTTAAAACCTTATTTGGGTTTTATGAAGGGAATTGTCTAAAATTTTCATTTCTTGCTATAAAAGCTTGTTTAGGGCTGGGAGAAAAAACAGTTTTTTCAGAGTTCTCATATATTCCCATTGTTTATATCACCTTCTTAGCACACTAAACTAGCTTTGGTGTTGCCTACATCATATTTTCAGTTAAGGATAAATGTCCCTTTGCTGTGATAGGTTAGCTGGGATTTAAGAACAAACTTTGTTGTGTTAAGATGCTTGGAAAGAATAATGAGCAAAGGTCAGATTTTCTCCAAACCGATTCCTACAAAGGCAAGAAGGGGTTTTGGTGAGGAACACCCCATTGCCAGAGGGTTGGTGCTGAACAGAAAGTGGGTAGAGATGTGACCTTAGAGTTTTATTGCTGTTCGCATGAGTTCTCAGAGTTACAGGTTGCTTTGCTGATTCCATCTGTGAAGCAGCAGAGTTCTAATGCTCTGGTTACAGGGACCAAAAAGCATGTGGAAACCTGTGGCTTAGGGAAATAGCTGCTTACTGGAGACAGGGTTCTTGTAAAGCTTTTTAGCCTTGTTGTGGGAGAGTTGCTGTCATTGCCTGGGGTGCTGTTATGTCACTCTTACTGGTATTCTAGAAATGCTGCTGCTGATGGCACAAACTGTTCCAAGTTCAGCAACACAACTAAAGTTAGTGCAGGAGGCTTCATAACCAAGACTGAGCAAACAAAGTTTCACTTCATGCTCCTGTGTGGATCCTCAGCATAAAATGGAAACTGCTGTTTTTAACTGAAACCCAGCAGCTTTTCTGTCACTCCTCCATCCTCACTGACAAACATCACAAGTGTACTGGTGGTCTTGAGTGTTCAGGAGCCTTTCTATTGGAAGGAAACTTCTAGTTCACTGTTGCAGTGGCTGTAAAAGCCTGCGAGGAGTAGTTTATGGGCAGAGAAACTAGGGATGCTCAGCTGGTTGCTCATGTCTTTCACTGGACTTTCAGCTTAGCATGCCATGTCAGTAGCAGTCATCAGGGCTTTACTCCATCTTTCAGTATACCAAGTGACCCTGCAGTTTATGCTTATAAGCAGTTAGTAGTCCTACTTGGAGTGAAAACAAACTTGTCCATATCTCTGGCATAAAGCTGAGATAAATTATTGTTCTCCTCTCCTGCACTTCCTATTCCTGCTGTTTTCGTACTGCTCTGAATAGTGGGCATGTTTAAACACAAGAAACCTGCCTGTAGAAACTAATGTAGTCTCTACTGATGTAATGGGCAACTCTGTCATTCTGAAAGGCTATGTATCTGAAGGGATTTATTCCTCTTCTCTATACACAGATGGTTTCCTACTATTTGTCTTGCAAGCTTTACAGGAACTGGTCTCAAGTCTGCTTTCTTTTTTTGTATGTGATTGGTCCCTCCTTCTGTGCTTTTAGACAAATAGGAAAATAGTTGGATAGTTCAAGCTGGAAATATTTATCCTGCCTGTTAGTTCTGAGCACTTGCACTCTGTGTTTGAGTGAAGAGATGTTGATGCAGCAGTTAGTTATCATGTGTAAGACACTGATGTCTTAAATCTGGCAAAATCAGTATTTGCAGCCCAAATGATAAGCTAGAAATGTATTAATTCTTTGGATGGGCAGTTTCAGATATACACATGTATAATCATCCATTTTTTTCTCTTTCAGATTCAGATGTCCTGGGGCAGTCTTTCACACTCTGTTAATAAAACCATCTTGCACAAAATGATGTCATCTTGAACAGTCTCTTTTTGAGATCCTCTTCTCTGGGGGTGGTTGTTGCCAAGTAACTCCAGAGTTATCTGTTTCCAAGAGCCACCTATAGTTGGAATTAGCAGTATATGGGTACACTGCTTCATTTGGAGGATGAAAATGTGGAAGGATTCATGCAGGTAACAGATTTGTTTCTGACTGACAGTGCTGTCTTTGTTCAAAAGATATTTTATTCAGAATACAGTGAATGACAGTCTGATCTGCATCCTGTTGAGCAGACAGGATTCCTCCTTAGCTGTAGGAGAAGATTTTTCCCCAGAAGGCTGTGTAAGAAGATTTTTCTATGTAGAGAGGCATGGGTAAATCAGTTCTTAACACTTTAAGATTTTAATAACTGCTTCTGGTTGTGAACACATTCAGGTGTTTTTTATCAAAGGAAACATGTAATACTACTTAACAAAATACACATGATTTTCCACATTGTAGTGAATTACCTTTATGTTGTTTGCAGTGTTGTATTTCAGATGCTATAGAAGCTGAGACCACAGGACTCATTAGGATATGAACATTTGTTTTCCTGTGTAGATACAGATCATAAATCCAGGGGAAATGTTTTAACTCCTTCCAAAAACTTTGCACTTCAGCTTAAATAAAACTTTACCAGCAATGGTAATTGATGAAAGCTTGTGAAAAGCAGTTAAGCATCTAGTATACACTATACTATACATCTAGTATATTATTGACAGAAAAGCATTTAATGGATATAATAAAGCCATACAAATGGATAGGAAACATTACAGAGAGGGGCAGATGGACTTAGGAAGTTAATCAGTGCTGTAGGACTTTGCTTAGAACGCCCTATAGGTCTCAAATTTTGTTTAAAGGGATACACAAACTAAGCATTAGTCAGGAGAAAGGTAATTTGGTTTTCTTACCTGCCTCTGAAATGCACTTTCAGGTCACAGCAGCAAAATGTTAATCAAGAACACAGGAACCAAGACTGAAGTGTAGCTATGTTAGAGCTGCTCATCCTGGAGAGTTGGGTACCTTTCAGGACTGGCACAGCTTTCAGGATTTTTAGCAACGCTCAGTGTCCCAGACCAAACAGTTCCAGATGACCCGATAGTTCATGAGTTCATAGCAGCTTCTGATCTTAAGGTCAGAATTCTGAGGTACAACTCACCCAATGCACGAAGAGAACATTTTGGAGCATTTAATGAGGTAACTGTTAAGAATTACAATTGCAAGCATGCTGTTATTCCTCCCTGCCCATAACTGCTAGCTGCTGGTGCAGCCAGGAGTACAATTTCTGAGCTCATCCTCTTTCAGAATGACCATCGTCTTAACTCAGAAATGAAGCCAGAAGCTTTACCTCATAGCTCTTGGAGAAGCAGCAGGAGACTGAAATGTTAAGGACACACATTTTTAAGGCATGCTGAGGTTTATAGGCTTAGAGTTAATTGGTATTCCAATTAACTTTTATCAGGCAGTTTTGCTATCACCACCTGTACAGTCATAGATCTGGAAGTGGAATGAGAGCCTGTCCCAGGAATCGGTGTCCTGAGAGAAAGTTGGGTGATGTGAGGGGCAGGCAGCTGAACGTGAGCTGCTGCTTGTCCAAATGTGCTTCTTGGATGCAGTAGAAAGGGAGTATCAAAGGCTATGGGGGAGGTGATGGTACTTGTGTTCCAGTAGTGCTTACAGTGGTGCCAAATGCAGTATCCAGTTCTTGTGCCAAGAAGCAAGCACATGCCTTCTAATACTCAGAGAACTTGCTTTAAGGGCAGACATGGTCGTGAAATGAGCATCTACCTGTAATTACCTCCATGGAGGAAAGGAGTTTGATAAGAGACTTCTTTGATCTAAGAAAGCTACAATAGGATGACATGTCCTGAAATTGAAGCCAGATAAATTTTGGCTTTAAGCAAACAATTTTAGGGGAATGTAATTGTACACTGGAGCACTTAACTGGGGATGTGCCAGATTCTTTGTCAGGGGTAGGTTCTAAATTGATGGTTGGGTTTGTTGGTGTTTTTTCTTCCTTTAAAGCATGTGCTTTTAGCAGATGCTTAAAGATTGTTGAGGGCAGTCCTGGGGCCTCTTCCTCAGCTAAGGTATTAAATGCAGGTACTCAAAGGATACAAGTTAGAGCCTTGGGCTGCCTAGAGTGAAATTCAGAATGCTGGTGGTGGGTGTTACACATTTCACAAGAGAACTTTGATCACTGGAGCACACCAAGTGGGAAATCACCTAAACTTAGCATGGGTAGAGCTCAGGAGAGGGGGTGGTAGGACTTGACATCACTTCCTATGGGTTTTGCTACTTGCTCCTGTTTGGAATCTCAGAGCTCTTGTGAGGACTGGGTCCATGGGGGTTTTTTTTGAGAATTAAGCAGGGCCTTCTGTCAGTTCTGAGTCTTCCATCAAGCAAAGTGATATCCCTGCTTCATAAAACAACTGGTTTGCTCACACTTAGGAAACAAGAACTGGGTTGTTTTTTTCAAACCATTCCATCTCCCAGTTTCCTACCATAGGGTAGGTAAGAAAGTATCTGCAAAAAGTGTGCCAGAGTCTAAGGCAAGGACAAGATCTGTTGTTAGCTTAGTTTAGGAAACCACAGAGCAGAGATACAAATCTGAAAGCAGTCAAGCTTAGAAGGAAACAAAATTTTAGTCTTCCAAATCCCAGAGAAAATGCTCTGCTGAAGTGTAAGTTGTAGTGGGAATTTCTTTTGTCTTCAGGGTTCTTTAATGGGACTGTGGCAGTTCTGTCTTGTGAGGTTCCCATTCACAGCACACTTGTTCTAAAAGCTTTTGTACCATACCAGACTACTCCAGGCATCTAGGATCCCCACAAGGCCTTTGCCCTGCTGAAACAGAGGTTTAGATATAAGTGGGCTCTTGCATGGTTCAGTTTTTGTGACTTAAAAGTCTGAAAAATCAAGTACTGAGCTCATGAATTCCTGGTGCTAAGAACAAGGGTGTTCAGAAGTAATTGTCTACACAGTGCCATCATTTTTCCATCTGCCTGTAGGGGACCACACCAGCCATTTCTAGCCTGATCTGTGAAAACAAGGTCTTGTATTGTAAGTACTTCTGACCTTGGTCACATTCCAAATAAGGGAAAATTTTTCAAGTTGGAGCTGTAAGCAATTTTCCCTGAATTATTTTTCTAAAGATAAAAAAACTGCTTTTGTGGAGTTCTTTATCTGCTATAGATTTCTTCACACAAACTACTCATTGCACCAAGTATCTTTCCTTATGAAATAAGTAGGTACTTGGTTGGGGGGAGAACAGTGAGAAAGAAGTGAAAGGGCTGCAGGGGGTACATGGGGAAGAAGCCACGTGGAAAGGAAGATCTGGGATGGAGCAGGAGGAAATGTAAGAAGCAGTATCACTCTTACAGTGATACAGTGAGCCAAGACAAGTAAGGAAATGGGATTCAAATAAACTAAATATCTCTAAGTTTTGGAAAAAAGAGACTTGGGGTCTTTTTTTTTCCCTTTAATTTCTTTTGCCATGTATTATTTAACACAACTGTAAGAGAACAAGTTTAACTGGTAGGTAGTAATACTGCACTTCGTGCCAGTATAGTAATTTTATCATTTCAACTGCTTTTCAACCTGAATTTCATTTTCCTTTTTATTTTTAATTCTTTTTTTTTTTTTTCTGCTCCCTCCTACTAGTTCAGATTACTACGAAGAATTGAATTTCACTGCATGTCAATGATTGCAATTGTCTGTTTAATTTTCTATGTTCCTGGCCAGAGATCTCAGGCTATCACTTGCAAAAGCCTTGAGAATTCATAGTGTGAGCAAGGGGATGTGCATTTATGTGTACAAAGAGCTACTCATTGAGCAGACGAGAATGCCTGGGGTTAGGCAACCCAAATCAGCAGGCAATTTGAAATACACTCTCTGTGTGGAGAAGCTTATCTGTGACTACAATAAATTAACACTTTGTGAGACACATGCCTGCAGTGTAGCACACTCCTAAGAGAATTGGTGGCTCTGTCTTCAGAACAATATGCAATAAATCAGTCTGAGGGCCACACACCGAGTAACAAAGGGAGAGAGTACTGAATTATTGCTCATTAAGTCAGCATCTTTTATCTGATGCACCAAAGGAGGCAGATGTTCTGCTGAAGAAAAAGCCTGTTACTATGTAATGATGCCACAGCTTATTCTAAGGGTCAGTGAGGAAAACCATGACTTCTGTGATATGAACTCTAGTATCAGTACATTATGGAGAGCTTAAACTAGACAGAAGCTTCCCACCACTGCTGCCATCAGGAAAGTTTTTCCCTTGCTGCTGAATGCAGATGAATCTCAGAATGTCTCACGGTACTTCCTCACCAAACAGCAACACCCTGCTCTGCTCCTTCTTGCCTTCTGCCTCCCTGCTGCCCGTTCCTGAATGGTTACACTGGCATCACTGGCAGCATTTGTCCCTAACCTGAGGGAACTGGACTTACCTGCCAAGGATGGATAAAGGAGGTAGTGATGGCAGCCAGCAATCTGTGACAGATCATACTGAAAGATCTCAGCTGCCATTTGAAAAGCCAACTTCTCCAGTTGATGATCCTGCTTCTAACAGGTCACCTTCCACACCATATGCACCATCCTCTTCTATTTCAGTGGTACTCAAATCCCTGTGTGTATCTCTCTGCTATTACAGTCATTCCAATGGGGAAAACTGCTTTGCTGTCTGCTGGCTTGCTAATCACTGCTTGTTTTAGGAACACCACCTTCATGGATGGAGGGATGAAGTTGCACCAAAGCACCCAGGACAGCTGTTTGGTGATGTTGGGGTCGATCCAAGGACTACTACACTAGGATTTGTCCCCAGCCACCCAAGTTTGTGTCTCAGTAGAAGAGAGTATTTAATCCTTTATGACTTCAGGAGAAGTGGACCAGTTTAATCCATTAGTGAAGGAGGTTTCAGCTGCCTGAGCAGGACCTGGCCAGGGGGATAGGGAGCACTCTCACACATGCTTTTGCAGGGACCTGTAGAGGTTGTACAGATGGTGGACAGTGATCACCAACTAAGGACAATACCCCTAGAGCTGAAAGTGGGTAACTTCCTAAGGATTTAAGGTAAGGATCTTTTGAAATTGGCCTTTTCTACTGGTAAGAAGCAGAGTAAACTACAGAGGGAATAAAAACCCAGGTTACATTGTGTGTTTTTTTCTTAATGGATTCCTAACAATCCAAAGAAAGGAACTGAATGCACTTACTTGCTGATGTCAGGTATCCAGCTGACATGAGTGCCACAAAAACTAATGAATCCAGGTTTCCTTTAACACTTGAAATTCCAGTCCTGTGGGGTCCCTTGCTGACTCTGCCCTATGTGATAAAGGAATAATATACATTGTAAATGTCTCTTTCCAAAACAGAGCAATAATTTATTCTGGGACACAAAAGTACAAGTAGGAGAAGCCACTTCCCATCATCTTCAGACCACATGTTCCTGGAGAACTCAGTATTTGTAAACATTTTTATTTTTTCCTCCTACCCCTATTTACACAGAAGAAATGTAATTAGAGGTTAGAAAAAAAAAAAGAAAAAGAAAAAAGAAGGCTCTAAGCAAGCTAAACATTCCAGCAAAGAATTAGAACTAGCATTAGTGATTCTTGCTGTAGTTCTTGTCCCCAGAAAGAACTGATTCTTTACTGGTGTTGCAGCACAGAAAGGATGCAAGAGCAACAACAGAGATCTTGGGCTAATGTCAGTGTTTTCCATGACAATAGCTTGCTTGAGGTAGTCTTTCTAGCAGTCAGGTCTTATTGCAACATTTCATTTCTTACTGGTGAGAAAGAGAAAAGAACACCCACAAACACTGTTCTGGGAAGTGGGCAAAAGGATGGTCTGGTTTTCTTCCAGCAAATAAACTAACAGCAGCTAGATTGCAGTTTGCTGCAGAGATTTCTCACAGGCAGATTCTCCCTCAGCAGAATCAGCTTAACTCCTTTTGCTTATTCAGTATTTTCTTTTAAAAATTGCATTACCTTTCACAGGAAACATTTGGTATTTACAAAGTACTCCTAAAAATGCAAATTGGACATTTTGGTACTGAGACATGCAATGACCTCTGAGTATCTAGAATAATAGGGGCTCCATTATTTCAAATTATGAAGAGAAAAACGTGGAAAATGTGGTATCCAAGAGAGTGGTTTGATATTAATGTGTTGTCTATCAATTCTTGATTGTCCTTGTTTAGCAAAAAGCAGGAGAGACATGACACAGCACTTATGTGTGAGGCTAAAGCTGGTTCTCTTTAAACAAAAGAATCAGCATGAGAGCTCTGAGAATATTCTAAAACTAAAATAATGTAAAATGCTGTTGGGGTCTTAAATACTTATTTTAAGGCTGAATCTAATTCCAGCTTTCAGAGACTCAAGACTGTTTACCAAATAGGCATCAGATTGCTTAATTTCTTTGAGATAAGCCATTTATTCCAAAATGGTTTAATGGCAATTCAATGACCTATTCAAAACCAGCTGTTCAGAATTAATACTCCACAGTTTTCCAGATTCCAGCAAGAAAGGTAGGAATAAAATGGTCTTCTTATTATTACTTTTTTTTTTTTACATTTTTTTTAATTGTCTATAATGATTACAGAATATCAAGTATTGAAATTTAAAAGCCAACAATTTTAATTATGCCAAACCAACACCATTAAAATACCATTTAATTATTCAAATTCAATCTATAAATTGAAACCAAAGTCTACGACGACTAATCCAGAAAAGGCTTTTACAATAATAAACCTAAATTGGTTCTGTTGAAATGACTAGGAAAATGTTCTGTATTTCAGCTGGTGGCTTGGATTTTAGCTGTCAGAGAGAGTTAGCTAATTTCAGCTTAAAGCAAGAAAGAGTTCCCAATGAAAACAAGAAAGAGAAGAATATGCCTTTCAATTCTAAGACCCTTTGAGCACGAGTTTAGCAACTCTATTCAAGTCCTTGGATCAGACAGACATATTCTTCAACTAAATTGTACAAGCTAATGCAATTTTTGGTAAAAAAGAAAAACAAAACAGGACTCTGAAAACAGTCCTGACCCGATATGGTTGTGATGAACTGTCACAAAACAAGTGGTTTTCTTATTTTAACTGAAGTAGACAGAATGATTATTTAGTGAGGAGGTACTGTGGGAGAACAGAATAGAGTTCATGATCTATACCACATATTGGTAAGACATCAAAATGAAAATGTTGTGAAAAGTTACAGCAATATTAGCAAGTAGGAAAAAAAATCATGTCCAAGACTGATAAAAGTAAAATTCAACATGAGGGAATTACTATATCCACTTTCAAGATTCACTCTCTGGAACAAAACCAGCTGAAAGTACTTGAAACTCTGAGATACATGAGACAGTTGATAAAAAACTAAAACAACACAATACAGGTTTTTCAAATTATAAAACCCAGGCTCAGTTAGCCAGTCAATTCCCTTTGCTGACAAAACTTTCCTAAGGGTAATTTTGAAAATCACCCATAAATATTCCATTTAGCTACATCACAAGAGGAAAGAAAAACATATAAAAAGGAAAAAATACCCCACAGCTTTTACAGCTGAGTCATGAAGATACTTTCTCAGAGGAGGACAGAAGGTTCACAGCCTGATTCCTGAGTATGTTTCTTTGTAATAATGAGATAAAGGGAACAAACTGATGGCCACTTACATACCAGTTGACATCATTTATGTATGATCAGCTTAAATTACATTGTTTTACCTGTTCCATTCACTTCCATAGGTGATGACCTGAAATGTAACTTCCGTGCTGGGCAAGACCTAAAAATGATTGATTCACCACAATTCCTTTTTTGACAGCAGTTGTACTTCAAGGAGAAGCATAAATGTAGCTCCCTAACACAAGATTACCTAGCCACAGGCCTTTTTAGTCAGCACATGATCTAGTCACTTTAGCAATTCAGCCTATGTCTACATTTGGGGTGTCCTTCAGAACATTTAGCACTTTGTTTTGTACTAGTGTTAGAAATAATCAGGGTATTTTGTGGAACCATTCCATCTAAACCTTAAACATCAATGAAAACTAGACCAATTTACTATGCTTTTCATATTATTTATGTATCACATCTATGTTCCTTCTGGGGTTCTATGGTGAAACCATTCTTTACTACCCTCAGAAACACCACCAGGTATCTAAATCATTCAATAAGAAATCCTTAGCAGACATGTTAGTCATCCACTGATGTGTTACATAGACTTTTGAATTTTACATGCTGAGCACCTGCAGGGGAGTGGGGACAGAGAATAGTCACTATTAATTAGGAACTATGGAGAAAGTATCAGTAATAATTAGAAATGAGATGATGGATGCCACTCAAAAATTACATGCCAGGCATTGTTGTGAATTAAAAGGGTTTGGCAAGTGAGGCATCCAAAGACCTGGGAGCAAACCAGGAAACACCAGATTCCCAGTTTTCATGGTCTACAGAAGATCCAAGCAGAAGATGCTTGCTACCCTCTTACTTCCATTTAAATATATTTTTGATGACTTTTTTTTTCAATGCTTAAGGTCTTTACTTCCCGTCTGAGGTTTTAAGAATTCTTCCATCATGGCTGCAAGAGTGTTTTTATTGCAAGACTGTTTTTATTGCATTCAGCAACCAGCTGTGACCTGTGATTCTAATGGAGAGTCAAATGTCTATTGTCTGCTCCTTGTACAGTACAATTCTTACATTTTTTCCCCCCAAGATTTCTTTGTTTCCATTTTCACTAATCCTGTCATTCCAGAGAAAGCCTCATAAACACAATTTGTCTTACACAGACAAAGTTATGTTGAGTTGTTCTGGTTTCTACAGATATCTGGGAAATAATAGAAAACATAAAAACCCCCTACCTAGCAATTCTTCTCCTCAGCAGTCTTGAAAAATTCAAGGCATAGAGCATCTGCAGAAGAAATATGCCACAGAGGGACCATTCTCTTACCATCTATGCCATTAATGCAACAACCACAGTTGTGCAAGAGGTAGGGAAGCTCAAAGCTCCAAGTTTACTGCAGAATCCCATGTACTGGATTTTATACAGGAGAAACTATGCCACCCAGTGGAAGTATAAAGTCAAAGAAGAAAAAAATGCTGGGGGAGGAGAGATGGGAAAAGATTTCCCTGATACTTCAAGTTCAGAAGTGAAACAACTATTTAGCTAAATAATTTACCAGCAAAAGGTAAAAAAGCTGCACGAGGGAACTCTTATGATACTCTCATCTGATTTCCATTGACACCAGACCAAAAAAGTCTTCATGTTCATTAAGATTTCCTAAAGACATCTCACCAGAATGTTTATTGAAGTTCAGCCTGCCATGAGCCTACCTGCTGGAATACTGTGCACTTGCTCTTCCAAGGAAGTTACCAGAGAGGAGAGACAGAGAAGGCCAAGTGAGTGTGGTTCAGTACACAACACAGAATCAAGATGCAGGTTTAGGGCAGGATCAGACCCAGTGGGTCACAGGCACAGCCAGGATCACCAGACCACCAATCCAATGGGATCTGTAAAAAGAACAGTTTATATAAATAGAAAACATTGCTATAAAAAAATAA
>JANHGL010013396.1:14249-29523 GCA_024611195.1 Ceyx melanurus
CTGATCATCTTTGTGGCCTCCTCTGGCCCTGCTCCATCAGCTCCATGTCTTTCCTGTGTTGAGGGCTCCAGAACTGGCTGCAATACTCCAGGGGAGGTCTCAGGTGGCTGCCACTTCTTCTGCCCCACCACAAAATGGCTGCCACTCCCCTGCCCCACCACAAGATGGCCGCCACACAGTCTAATGAGTCTGTATAGGGGCTGTTTAGGCTCTATAGGGGCTGCATAGAGCCCTTCAGGGGCTGTATACTGGCTGTCTGGACTCTCTAGGGGCTGTAAAGAACTTATCAGGGGCTCTATAATGGCTTTTTGGGCTATATAGGGGTTGCTTGGGCTCTATAGGGGCTGTATACTGGCTGTTTGGGCTCTATGGGGGGCAGTATAGACCACTAATGTGACTATATATGGGCTGTATAGACCCTTTCTGAGGCTGTATAGGGGCTGTTTGGGCTCTATAGGGGCTGCATAGACCCCTAATGAGTGTGTATAGGGGCTCTTTGGGCTCTATAGGGGCTGCATAGACCCCTTCCTGTGCTGTATAGTGGCTGTTTGGGCTCTCTAGGGGCTCTATAGACCCTTCAGGGGTTGTATACTGACTGTTTGGACTCTATAGGGGCTATATATACCCATAATGAGGGAGTATAGGGGCAGATTTATCTCTGTAGGATTCTACCTGGGTGGAACCTGTGGTAGAAGAATTGAGCTCTGAGAACACAGACCCTGTGTTAACAACGCTGTCTGGGAAGTCAAAGGATGTCTGCTGTTGATGTGACCAGTTTCATCACAGATATGGTCTAGATAAGGTACAAGGCAAAGAAGAGGGAGGCTATTAATTCCCTTCTTCACTCTCAAACCAGCTTAATTCCTCCCTCTTGAAATTCATACAGAAACTTCTCCTCCCTGAGAAAAGAGAAAGTGCAGGTCTTCTGCAGGCAGGCAGGGTGTGTTTGCAAGAGTGCTGAATGCAAGGCAGCATTCAGAGCAGAGAGAAGGAAATGCAGACGACTGGCCAGGGATCCTTGCCAAGCCCCACAGGCTGCCAAGAGAGATGCACTTCAACAGATCATCATTTCTGTGAGCAGCTGGGCAAGGGAAAGCAGAATGACGCATGTACTGGCTTAAGGAGAAGCACCAACCTTTTCCTAAGATTAACTGGAAATACATCTTATCACTTCATGCTAAAATGCACCAAGCTTTTCCTAAGATCAACTGGAAATATATCTTATTTCATGCTAAAGTGTTTCTAAATAGGTAATTTTCAACAATAAAAGGGTATTCACAAGCTGAAAAAGAGAGAAATATCTTTTATCTCGCACCAAATTTTGTGCTGAAAATTATTTCTTCTACTCTTTCATGTTTTCATCTCTCTGAACCAGAAGAAACCTGAGCTTCAAACCCAAGCTCATCAGTTTACTTTATTGAATTTCAGTGCTCTCACACCTGGATTAACATCAGTAAGAAACAGGTTTTTTGCTCTTGTTTTGGCTTTTAATTACAACCTTGCTGCTTCAAGAACTGACAAGAATAGTTCAAAAATATATCCACTAAAATATGAAAAAATCCCACATTATCTCAAACTAATAGAGCACTGCAGGCCATATTTAGCACTGAGTAGGGTAAATCATTTGCAAATGATGGCACTGCACTAACATTGCCAAGTGACAGCTGGAAGAAGGTTTGAAAGGTTCAAACTCCATCCACTAGGAGAAACTGAATAGCAAAAATAGGTTTAGGTGAAGATTTCCAAAGCTGGGTAGCCATGTGACACAAATGACACTTACTTTTCCACTGAACTGTATTTTAAATTACTTCTAAAGTACCTTATTTAAAATTATCTACTAAACCCCAGGGAATTATTAGGGAAGAAACATTTCCCATCAACATCTGGGTATTTTTAAGTGGTCCACCTTTTTGGTTGCTCATTTACTAGAGTGAGCTCAGAACAAAACTGCCACATCCTACCAAAGTAATGTTATGTACCAAAGAAACTACTAGATGTCACTGCCACTGTCAAAGTTCACACCTCAGGCACATTGAGTCACCTGAAGCTGTGAAAAGCCACCTTTGTGTCATCATTAATTAGTGGAAATGCTTCCTCAAGCTGAGATTGTGTCTATCAAACAGTTAATTAATCTTCTGAGTGGCCCTGAGACCTATTTCCAAGGACTCACTCTGCATTTCAAGTGTGCCTTCCTCAAAAGTTTGTTCTATAGAGTCATTTTCAAGTAAGATGTTCTGACATAATTGCTTTCTGCAACTGTAAGGAAAAAACAGGTTTTGAGAAGCTTTTTGAACAGCTAGGAGAAGGTTCACAAATCCCTAGGACTTACTCTGCTCATGCTGATGTTGTTTTAATGCTTCTCCCCAGAGGAAGATCTATTTACACAGGACCAAGATTTAAATCCTTTAAACTTAGGGGGGAAAAAAAGCACAAAAGAACAGAAAAGTGATCATATCTGTAATGAACTACATATGTGTAGCAGAACTGTTGGGTTTTTACTAGCCTAGCATGAAATCCTATAGTAAAGATGATACCATCCTGAATGTTTAAGGTATAGCTGCTGCAAGAGCCAGTGTAAGACTCCATGCTTGTTCAATGTCACTGGCTTCTGCAGCAACTTTCCCAAGCAGAAATACTTTAACTGGCAGTCAGTCCCTAGATTCTAGATGAACTCTTTATGCTGGTTTTCTTCCAGCATTATCACAGGTAGTGAAACTTTTTATGTGAAATTAAACGATCAGAGGCCCTTTTGTATCAGTTTCAAAAGTGCCTGAACTGCTGCTTATTATAATGACACAAAATAGTATCCTGACTATCTCAAATTTCGGAAGGAAAAGATGGAACTGAATGTGCAGTTCTGTCTTTCATATTTTTCTGGCTCTGGACAAAATAAAATGTAGCAAAATGTTATTTTTGTCAATAAACCAAGTAGAAATGATTCAAAATGCAAACATGGGAATCAGACCTATGACTAAGGCACAATTTTTAAGCTCAAAGAGAGATAGTATTTTAACAGAAACTTTATAACTTGTTTGCTATTTGTCATTTACATCAGATACAGTGTTTTCCTGGGGACTGGTCCAAAAACATGGGAGTGAAACCCTTCTGAGAACAAACCTTATCATCAGTATTTTTTACACATCTCTCTAAATTCCCCCAGGAGGGCAGGACACGTCTCTTTGACCTTAAAAACATAAGGATCTAAATATTATTTTACCATGAGGGCAGGATGAATGAGAAAGAATATCCTGTACCAGTGTATCAACACAGGGTAGTTGTATCACCCACGCCAGCATTTACTTTATGCATCTATACTGTGAGTTTAGGAGATTTGCATTAGCTAACACAGTCTGGTAAAGTAAATTTGAGGATATTGGGTTTGTCCCTGGGGGGTTTTGGTAGTGGGAGAGGGCTACTGTAAGAGGTTCCCCTGGCTCCAAGCTGGACCCACCTCTGGCCAAGGACAAGCCAGGCAGCACCTCTGCAATAACACATTTAAGAGGGAAAAAACCTGTGGGGTGACATCCTGGGAGATGTTCTGGGAGTTCCTTGTGCTGGAGAGGAGTGGGATGTGAGAGCCACAATCACTGAGACATCCAGGCCAGTGAGGAGGGAGCTGAGAGAACATGGAACAGACTGGGACTGAGCACAAGCCCCATTCCCTGCCCTCCTGCCCTGCTGCAGGGGAGGAGGTAGCAGAGCTGGGCCCAGGAAGAAGGGAGGGATTATGTTGATAATCCAGTTGTATTTAATATTGTCCTACTCTGATTCAGCTGGTGAATTGGTGGTGGTTTGGTTTCAATTCAACTGCTTTTGTTTTCCCTGATCACGTCCTTTGCCCCAACCATAATTAGTGAGCGTGCCCTCCCTGTCCTTGGTCTCAACCCTGGAGCCTTTTGGTGTGTTTTTCTCCTCCAGTCCCCATTCCACCTGGCTGGGGTTGGGAATGAGCAAGAAGCTGGGTAGTTGCTTTGTTGCCAGCTGGGTGGGCATAAACCACCTTGACAGCCAGCGGAGACACAGTAGCTCTCCAGATTAATCTAGTTTATCACCAGTGCTTTGTCAAATTCCCCATCTCCTCCCAGTCTCCCAAGACATTTTATACAGACAGACTTTTCAAGCTGCACCTAATGGGCCTTTTACCAGCAGTCATGGTCTCTCCTGCTGATCTCAGGTGAGGATGAGGCTCAGAACAGTCCCCTCTAACCCCAGTCTCTGTTTCTCTTGTTCTCTGTGGCATATACTCACTGGCTTTCTGGTCACAATGCTGGATGAAGACTGTCTGAGAATACCAGTTGAGCTGAATCCTACAAAGACGTCTTTACATTGGCAAATTTCTTCCTCTCTGCTGCTTCACATTTCTACATTTTTGTTATTATAGATTAATCCAAAAGAGCCTTTTTCAAACTGTGCTCATACTGGAGAACTTATTTTAGCCAGTACTGAAAGATGAGGTGTTTGCATATACAAATTTCTCTTCAAACACCATTTCTCTTCTATTTTGCAACTGTACCTAAAGGACATGACAATTTTTGTATGAGAACATAGACATAAGTATTTTGGTTTATCACATTACATTAAATTATTGCTGTTATTTACCATCTCTTTGACGTCTAACGTGTTAAATAACATACAATTAATTAACATGAGATACTACACTTGGATTACTGAGTTAGACTAGAGAAACAGTTACGAGTGACTGTCAGACTTTGGTAGCATTTTTTGTCAGCTGGTTAATGTTGTGGGAAGATGAAGGTCCTATGAAAGACAGTTCTTTATTAACGTTTTTGCCCTCACTTACCATAGATGGGACCATTATTTCATTTCTGAGTGCTACAAGTACCAAAATCTCTCCTGTATCCTACCCTAGGTCATGAGAAAGCCTATGACAGAGTTCAAATGGTGAATTCTACTTTCTCTCTCCTTCTTGAAAGCACTTGGGAGAACTGTTTCCAGAGAGCATTTGGATGTTTTGGTGACAATCCTATGGAATAATAGGCTAAGGAGGGGAAAGCAGGAAGCAATGGGCCCAAACATTTTGCCCTTTAAATCACCAACATTCCAGAAAAATCCCTGCTTTAAAAAGAAAAACAAACAAGCAAAATATATAATTTCTGTTGCAAACTGCGGAGTAGTGTAGGCTGGAAAGATCATTTCATCTAAGGTTGTAACTCCTGCCAAACAAGAAAGGCAACTCAAAATATTTGGAATATATTTCTGGGTCTTCAAAGGTAGAATTATGGGTTCAATTTGTATTTAGATGAACTAGACTTGGGGATAAAGAAGATAAAAGAATCAGATCTTTAGTTGGAGATCATCCCAAAGACTGACTGATTTCCAGGCACCTAGGTAAGGGACCATGCAACATTTTCTCTCCACTTATAATTTTTTCCTCTCTCTTCTAAAATGTTCATTCAATTTAGGAAAAAAAAAAAAAAAAAAAAAGGGAAAAGGAAGTTGTAATATTTTGAGTTTTATTTGGAAGTTTGGTAATAAGATCAACTCTAGGGTATCCCAGGCTTATGTATGTTTGGTTTGGCTCTGCACTGACAGGGGCCCAGGCATTTTCATCATGCACAGCACTAGCCACTCCAGAAACATTAGTAAAATATTTCCTTAAGAGTCTCGAGTAGCTGACACTGTAGGTGTGAACCCTGAGAGATTTCGCAGTAGCCAGAGAATTAAGGTAGGACCTGCCACCAGGTCTGATCTCTTAAGTCAATCTCTACAAAAGCTCCTTGCAGACCTGTAAGAAATGTCTGACTTCAGAAAATAAAGCTAAAGAAGTTTCTCCTTTGTCTCAAAGCAGGACATTTCTTTCTTTCTTTTTATCTTTTGTTTTGGTTTCTAGGCCCTTATACTACCACCCATCACATCAAACTTTGGGCTCATATATGGACAGAGCATGTATACCATGTGGCAAGGTCTTCCCAAAGGAAATAAACGCTGTAGATATTTATGTGGTTACACCTTCATTTGTGTATTAATACTCCAATGATCAAATGCAAGATGGGATTTTATAGATTTCCCCTTCCTTAAACTCTCTTCTTGTGGAATTTAACTCCCTGCACTGTGGGCCAGTCTGAATATTCTGCCAAATCATCACATTTAGCCCATCATCTATCCCAAATCTGAGCATCACACTTTCTGCCTGGAATCAAGTTTTCCACAGGCTGACTAGCAGCTCCACAGTATTACATACTGGCACCAGTGGGGAACTGATGTGCCCCTCCATTTAGCATGGCCCTGGCTGGGGCACTGTTTTCTTCCTGCAAATGAACAGAAGACCCAGAAGAACAGCTACTCTAAAATTCCATACATTTCCTGCACTTACCTGCTCTTCTGTCCTCTGAGAGACAAAGGTTTCTCGTGCTCTCCACACCCACCAGCCCTGATCCCTGATGGATGAATATGTTTCACATGGTTATGATTTAGCAACAGCTCAAAAATTATTAATACTATGAGGTAAATCAAAGGTTTAATATTAGTAGCACTTAATGATTAGCCAATTTAAAGATTAACAAGTGATTTTGTACAATATGTTGTAATAAAACATCAACTTAATTACAGATTCAAGAATGCCAAGATACTATCACACTACAGGTTCTCCTAAAACAATGTATGTATGAACACAAGGCATACAAGCACTTGGAGACAGGCAGAAAGATTTGGATCTAGTATTGATGCAGTATCTATGTTTGGAAATACATATATAGGCAGCACTCTTGTGAGGGTAGCTGTGCATTATCAAGCACAAGATAGCTATAGGAGATGGCCTTGAGAAGGGTCCAGCTCAAGGGAGATGCTGGTCACAGCCCACTGTGCTCCAAGGCAGCTCAAAGGGTCTCACTTCAGATCACTATTTATAGGTGATAACTGACTTTTGTCAGGTACTTTTCCATTTTGGCCCAACTTGGATAATATAATATTCTGGTGCTGGCCATGAGTTGCTCATTGCTAGATCTTTGAGTTTTGGTACCCCACGTCGAGTCATGAGCAAAAAACAGTTGCACTAAGCTGTCTGAAGGCCAACTGTCACTGTCCTCCAGCAACAGAAGAAGCAGGAGCCAGGTTTGCCAAGGGAACACCTTAAAACTCTCCTGTCATCGCTTAGGAGCAGCACTAGGCCGTCAGGGGGCAACAGATTGCCATGGTTTCCCCAGGGAGCAGGTACATGAAGGAGGTGCCTCAACATTCTGGCACACTGCCTTTCACCAGCCATTCCTGACTTCCAGTGGATTTCTGTGACAGGCACACCATGTGCCAAGTGGTCCAAGAACAGGGGAGAACTGTAGCAGCACAACCCCCCTGTGCTGAAGAAGCTGGTAGATTGTCATCCCCTCTGAGCTCCCTGAGGGTGCCTCCAGCAGACTGGGTGCTCCACCTTTGGAGTGCAGCTTTGGTGGCTGGCACAGAGAGACACTGGGAGATGGAGAAGCTGACATCAAACCTGATTGTGCAATGTGGTCTATGTGGTCTGTGCTCTGAGCTCCCAGGGGCCCTGCTGGATCAGGTTCTTTCAATGGTAGCTCAGGACTCAAACTCAAAAGGAATTTAATATTTAGTTCTCTTAGATTCCTGTAAAACTCCTAGTATTAAAGCCAGACCAGTTACTCTAAACATCTATGTTTTTAAACCAGTTTGAGAGCAGCCATTTGTAGAAGCCACGGTGAACAAGCCCATTAGAACTCACTGAACAGCATCTTAAAGCTGACTCTGTAAAGTGCTTTTCACCCTTTATGCTTTTCTCTCCACAGATCTATCCTGCTTCAGAATGAGAACACACATTGGATATTTTCTCTGTAGCATTTGGCTGTCCATCAGAGTGAGAGCAATGTTAGGTGTAAATCACAAGAGCACTTGTTCCAATTGAAATATTATTTTTGCACCGGCTCTTAGACTATTCCCTCATATATCAGCTGTTCCCATGCAGACCAGCACAAGAACATCTGTTTAAAAACAATCTGTTTATTTTATGACATCTTCCAAAGCTGTGCTTGTGAAAGCAGGCACCAATCCTAGGAAAGGCAGGAGCTTTCTCCTTTCCTTGAGCTGATATACATGACCCAGTTTGATGAAGCAGAGCCTGGCTAATCAGCTCCCACTACCATTCTGTCCTGCTGTTTTTTAAAGCAAAGTAAACGAAAGAGAGTCTAAGGATGAGAACATGCTAGTTCCCAGTATTACCAGGCCTAGGAAAAATGTGCAGCTAACTAAACCCTCTATTTAATAATGAACTAATTTTATACTTTGCAATTAGTTTGTGATACGATGAAACCATTTAGTTGCATTTCCTTTTTGTTAATGCAGCGACATTTAGATGTTACTTGAATAGCTAAGCAAAATTCTACTTAAGATGTTGAAAAATACTGACTTCAGTGTTCTATTCACTGCTGATGCCTCCACAGTTAACTAACTGATAAATAACTGCAGGAGTACTCAGCAATGAATTATTACCAATACAATTCTGTAACTAATTATCACTGCTCTGTAAAAGAAAAATATCATTTAATGAACCTTCTCATGTGACCATTCCAAAATGCATTATTTAGTAAGTCATAGTGTAGTCCTGAGTAAATCAAGTAAATCACTTTTCTCCTCGCAGGAAGGGGATCTAAGCTGGAGGTAAGTTTGGACCTACATACCAGACTTGTGCTCTCCACGTCAGACTGCTCATGTCTCTGTTACACAGAAAACAACCTGACCTGTTGTTCAGCAACTGAGACCTGAGTAGTAACAGCTCATGTTGTTTTCTGTGGCTGGGATTTAGATCTCCAATTTCTTGGTCAAAAGAAACATTGCATCAAATCCAGTATCACCCATTGCATGAGCCTGTAAAGTGGTTCCAAAGGGCTCAGGCTGAGTCAATAGAGAAGGGAATGTCAGACAGTTTTGCTGTTTCTCCAGTGTCTGCAGTGATAAAAATAGATGACAGAAATATGCTGGCTGTAACAGAGCCTAATTTCATTTTCAGGAAACACTCCGAAAGAAAATACAATTTCCTTACAATCTAAGAGAAAACATCTTGTTTTCTGTCTATATTTCTCTTCTCTTCCCACCTCCTCACAATGGGATGGTGTCTCTGTGTCCAGAGCTGTGCTCCACGTGCCACAAAGGAAGCACACATTTCAACACCTCAACACGTGCTGCAGCAGCACCCAGTGTCAGGGAGTCTCCAGTTGTGGGGAGGAATAAGGGCATGGAGTTGGATTCTTCTCACATTCAGGTCAATTAAATGCCTTATTTAACGGTCTTGTCCTAATATGTTCTCTGCAAAAAAAATAACAACAGATGGATGTTCAAGGACTCAGAAATACTAGATCACTTTGTTAATATGCTAAAAACTATGAATGCCATATCAGTCCAAAATAAACTATTTTTATTGAAAATGTATTTTCAGAACATATCTTTTGGTTAAAGTTTATAAAAATATGCATGGCTCCCCTTTGTGGAAGAAATATTTTTTCAAGAAGGATTCCTCCCTAAACAAACAAGGAATATTTGAGACAGTTCTTGCAACCCAGGGCATATGTTACACAGCAGTTTTGGGGATGGGGAGTTTTGAGGATGGAATTTTTATCCTTGTTTGTTTTGTTTTGTTGAAACACTGCAGTGAGGTAGCACAGGGACCAGAAGCAGCATCTCATGAGAGCCCACCTGGAGTACTGCATCCAGCCCTGGGACTTCTGGTGTCAGGTATGGACCTGCTCAAGTGTTTAATATCCCTCCCAAGCCAAACCATCCATTGCCTTAGAAGGACAGAGTCATTAGGAAAGAGCTGCTAATCCTGCCTTTTAGCCCTGGGAAGCCAGAGAAGTAGCTGTATGGGCTATATTTGGCCTATAGATTTTAGATGCTATCTATGTGAACACCTTGGAAGCAGTCTGAAGCCCAGATCTGTACTAGCAATGCCAGGACGTACAACAAGGACATCAGCATGAGAAAAGTCAGAAATGCTGCCAAAAGACATAAACTACCACATTGAGGCCAAAGAACAAGAGTTTTATTCAAAGAGTCAGTAAAGAGAATTCGGGAGTTTTAGGTGGGTGAACTTGGTTTCCAGCAAAACATGATCATTCCCATATGTTTGAGTCAATGAGGGAAAGATTTGGAGAAATGGACTGCAGGGTAGGAAATCTGGGTCAGAAGTTAGGAACAGAGCAGGCTGGAAAGATGCTGAGCTGAGGGGAACAAAGGAAAGAACTGAAAGCTGGGGAAAGGACAAGGAAATTTCTGACAGTGTCTGGACAGAGCCTTTTCTGAATGGAACTGGTGGCAACCAAAAGGTCTTTCCAAAGAGAAGAGATGTGTTGGCAAATTTATGAAACCTACACATGAGGTTTTATTAAAGATAATAAAATCAATTTTAAAAGATAAAAGACTCCAGGATCTGCAGTCCAAAGAAAGAAAATATGAACACTAACAGTGCCTGAAATCAGCTGATTGGTAAAGAAATGACTGTGTGATGGCTGTTTAAGAAACTTGATCTGATCAATAGTATGGAGGAATAAAAAATAAATAAACATTTTACATATGCCTTCAAGCTACTTGATAAACAGAATGAAGGGAACAGAATTCTGGAATGGGATTGGGAAAGGACTAACTTGAGACTTGTGTATACTTTGCCACCTGAAAAAAACCTACAAGGGAGAGTTTCAGACCTATCTGGATAGCTTATGAAGGAGGATACTGGGAGTAAGCAGAGAGCTGGAAGGAATGGAATAAAAGGACTAATCAGACAAGAAATAATCTCTTAGAGGTCAAGAAGTCTAGGGATAAAATGAGAATAGCCAAAAGTCAAGTTAGACATTTAAAGGAAATTAAATAGCAAAGAAACACACTTTGGAAATATAAATAAAGCCAGAAAAATAAAAGTATATAAAGAAATACATCAATAAATAAATAGGGCCAAGGTTTATTTTAAAGATAACCTAGATCTGGCCCCCATACTAAATGAATGCTTTGCCTCAGTTTTCAGTAAAAGTAGTAATTCTATCACTGTGAAGTGGAAGAAGTAACCTGAATGGCAGAAATTAAGATACAGGAATGATCAGAATGGAATTTCTCTTATGAAACATCTTAATGCAGTCAAGATTAGAAAATTGGATAATTCACTTCAAGATATTGAGATAATGAGCAGTCAGGGTAGGAATTTCAAAAGAATGAGATTGTGGATGACAGCAGGAGTTTGGAGAACATCAAATGTTGCACCTATCTGAAAGGTAAAAAAAAGGCAACTATATCTAAGTCAAATCTTAATATTTTGTAAGGAATGAGACATTTAATTTAGAGGAAAGCAACAGGAAAACAAACTGCAGAACAAACAGAGAAGGAAAGGATTCTGGCCAGAGGGAAGACCAAAGATAGACAATATTTACTGAAAAGAAATAGTGAAAACAGCTAAAACTACTGAAAATCTTTACATATTAAACAATGCAGAATGCACACAGACTCTCAAACTGCTGTTGGGATCAGAGCAGTTGATTCATGCCCTGACAGAAAAGAAGTGTGTCCTAATGCAGAGCTGTTCCTCATGATAAGTTTGATGACTTTGGAGATAATGAGAAAATGAAGAAATAAATGGTACAAAGCAAGTGCATTTGGGATTAATAACAGAACATCCAGGTACTGGAAAGAAGAATCTGCTTTCTGATGTGCCCATGAAAAAGATGCAAGATGTAAAGTAGTCAGCAAACAGTGAGAAATTATGTCACATATTTTCTTCTTTTGTGGAATGTTGCAAAAATAAAATAAAATAAAAATATTATTTTATCTCTGTCAATGCAGGTAAATAATCAGAAGAAATGTAAAAAGGCTGCTGAGTCAGGAACCCTATACTGAGAAAAGACAATAAAATAATCTCAGCTGCTCACATTGAGCAAAACTAGTGGCAGAAAATAGATTACAGAAGGACACTGAAGAGTGTTCCAGGCTGTCATCTGCTTCTCATGCAAGTTTAGCAGTGAAAACACCTGGATTTTTACTCCACAAGTCCCACTGTTGTGCTTGAACACACTGAAGAAGTACTTTTTTTCTTTAAGTATCATCCCTTTTTGGTTTAGAGTAGGATTTTCTAAATGAAAAAGTAACTTTGAGCAAGCAGACTTTGGTGTGAAGTCATGAAGATGCATCTGAAAATCTGCTTTTTCAAAAAAATTACAGATTTTTTTCCTCATGATGATGATTCCACTAATTCTGGTGGAAGTGGACTCATGGTTTTCCACTCCTGTTGTCATGGAGTTGTCGTGGCAAGTCAAAATCTAGGCAGAAATGGAATTCCTTTCACTGTCTGTGGAGTGCTTTTACTGATCAGTTTCAGTGTCAAACCTGAACAAAGTGATGTGTTTAGTAACAATGGAAACAGTGCAGAGAAGACAAACTGTCACAACTAGGTATGACAAACTGGAAATCATATCACAGAGGGAATATTTTAGTTCTGGTAAGAAGCTGTGGGGTTTTTTAAGAAATTAGTATATAAAATGAAAGAGAAATAATTATGAAGCACGTTTATGAATTTTGTAAGGATTTTTCTTACTTAATTTATATTTATTTTACATTAAGGTTTTAATTGGTCTTATGTTGTTTATATTAATACAGATTCTATTAATTTGCAGAATCCCTGCCAGACCCATTCAACCTGAAGGTTACTTTTGTGATGAGCCCTTTGCTCACAGAAGTTTCTGGATTAGCCATTTGCTGCAGGCTCCAAAATTCCATAGTCCTTTCTTGGTAGGCTTTTTTTTTTTTTTTTTTAATAATAAATGACTATTAAAAACTATTTTCAGGGCACCATACACAAAACCTGCAAACTTCTGCCCCCAAAGAGTTGAACTGTTGAGTGAGAATGACACACTAAACTAAGTGTAGCTCCTCTTAGAGCCAAATAAAGAAAGGAGGAAAGTTTTTCAGTAGCATCTGCAGCTTTTTTTAAGACTTCTAACAAGAATTTTATACCAATTTACAATTATGTCTCAGTAAATCTCATGACATGTATGGAAAAAACCTTTTAAATGAGTTAAATTGAAGTAATAGTCCCTGGAAATGATCGATAAATCTTCTGGTAGTGAAAGAAACTTTCTATAAATAGGCATGGTGTTCAAGATGTCTACAACCTGCCCTCTGAGCAGCCAGAAGTACACAAACCACCAGCCAGAAATAATGCAGAAAGTGCAGATGAGAGGAATAGAATCCCCAGAGCTGCTCCCTTTCAATCTGTCTCTCCTGACACAAGCTATCCAAACTTTAGTTGGTTTTTCTGATCATCACTCCAGTGAGAAGTGGCTGTAAAATCATCAGACCTGATCTAAACATTCCTGTAACACTTGAAACTAGAAATCTGTATTTCAAAGGGCCTCAAACCTAACAGCCAAACTCTGCTGCTTCTTAGTGACTACTTTAGATGGAGTTCTGACAAAGCAGAGATGCAATAAGAGAATTCTCATGTATTCCCCTGACCTGAACTGCTGCTAACAAGCAGAGGAATGAAGAGTTGCCCAGAGAAACTCAGAGCAGCAGCCCAACTTGGTGCTCTTCACTTGGAGGTTTTTCCACCTCCTCCAGCTTGACCTCAGGGTGAAAGATCCCTATCACAGGTTGGTTTGCTTAGGAGCCTCACCTCTTAGAGACACTTGTTCATCTCCAATTCTTTCTTCAAGACTTCTTTTACAGATCTTTTTGGTGTGTTTGGGGTTTGTTTTGTTTGTTTTTTTACTTCCCTTCTTTCTTCCCATTCTGTGCAGAGCTTGCTGGCAGCTTTTGTGGGAGCCAACTGGAGACAGACAGGCCTGCTCAGACAAAACAACAAATGACTTGGACTTTCACCCCAAGGCTGTAGTAGAGGGAATTTGAGCTGGATCTTTTCTAGGGTACAAGGAGATGGAACAACGCTTTCTGTTTATACTTTTAAATGTTGCCTACGCTGAAATTGTAGGGAAAAAAAAAAAAAAAGAGTTGTAACAATGGTAATGCTGGAGAACATTTCCAGGAGAACACAGAGTAACTACAGAGAGCTTTGTATTTTGGAATGTACAGACTGGGACATATAATCAAAGTTTGGAGTTTACAGTTTATGATTTCATGAGAGAGGCAAGTGAAAATGTAGGGTGATCTATGTCTTTCTCTTCTATACATTCCCTAAATGCACACTCAGAATAATTACTTTCCAGTCACTCTGAGAGGAGCAAATGATTAAAAATTTTAATGTATGAAGTTGGTAAGAATTGCTTCACGTTTTTTGCTGCTGTGCAACTCTGGACTTTAATCCACTGACTTTTCAGTTAACAAGGTTTCCTAAAACCATGATAAATTCTGTATATTATTGATCATGAGCTGTCAGTGAGCCATCATCAATGAACTTTTATTGCCAACATCCTCCATTCAAGAACACAACCAGTAGTAGGACCTTTGGCTGCAGAACGTGCCCTGAAAATGGAGACCTGGCTTCTACAGCTTTGTCAGCCTGATCAGATTCACATTTCATTTCATCTTTTCCACATCCAAAAAACATACCATTGGATGGGGATGAGGAAGAGCAGCAGACAGCTGTTGTAGCTGGACCACTGGGGTCCTGGGAGCCCAAGTGTTCTCAAGGTGAAATTCCTGCTGGCTAGAGCATTCAGAAGCAAGATCTGATATGAAGCTGTTTCCACCTGAAATACTTCTGGCATTTTATCCAGCAATGTAAAGACAAGAACAGTCCTAGCAGAAGGGGCTGGGGTAGGTACAATAAAGGAAATATAATTACACTTAAAGTCAGGCAGTGCCTCACCCCAGAGTCCAGAGACATGCATGTTTATCCCACAGCAGGCTTTCAAGATGAGTGCAATGAACTGTGCTACAGGTCACCTGCTTTCTGTCAACTTTGGCTGGTTTTTTTTCTCTCTCCAGAGTGTAAATGAAAATGAGACAAGTTTACTAGACTAGACACCACTTCTAAATTGCCAGCATTAGATTCCCCTTTAAAATGAAGGCTCTACTTTGCATTTTGTGATTGTGGAATGTCTAGCAGTAACCAGAATATTCCAGTGACCATCCATTCAAACTTGTGAAAGTACTGGCTGCCCTCTGTTACACTGCAGAGTCACACATTATCTCACCCATATGTCACCTCAGCTATATATTCATTGCTCTCCTGATTTTGCCTTCTTGTTATATAATATATAATATTATATTATATATAATGCATTTCCTTTTCTCTTAAAAAAAATCAGTGTTTTCTCAAATATTTTTGGATCTTGATCTTTAAAATATTACTATAGCTATATTTGTTGTATTT
>JANHGL010013396.1:33275-57849 GCA_024611195.1 Ceyx melanurus
AATAAAAATTATTCAACATTAATTTTTCCCAGTATGTGTAGACAGCGTTTGACCACATTTACATGATACTTAAAATTTTGATTTCCTATGGAAGTTTGTGTGGGGAATTCATAAATCTTTAATCTCCCCAAAAGCACTCCAACTGCAGTGGCTCCAAAGAAAATGTAATGCTAGAACCCAACACGGGTTCCAAAGAGCAAGCACAAGGTAGGGCAGTTACTGTAGCTCGGAAGTAGAGAATTGAGTGCATCCAGAGTTTAAGAGCCATACACACAAAAACTTTAGAAAAAGGGGTTGTTAAAAAGGAAAAAAAAAAATAAAAAAATTGTCCAAACAGAACTAGGGCCAAAAAATGACATGTTACTGTGACAGCAAAGCAACTAAACAGCTAGAAAGAGTGTACTGACACAGCTATGAATCTGTGTCATACAATCCAAAGAAAATATCACTAGTGCTACTAAAATCTTAAAAACATATAGTTTGGTTTTGGTTGTTTTGTTGTTTGGTTTTTTTTATCAGAAGGCAGACTTCTCTAGAAACGGACAACTTCTGAAAAGGAAAGAACTTAACGGTGTGGAAACAGCACTCTGAATATCACACAAAAAGCAATTGACTTCTTAGACACAAACACAGCCCTAATTAAAGATGTCTACCTAAGCTCTCCTAGCTTAAAAATTGTATTAAATATTGTAAAATATGCAGATTCAGTTACAATTTTAGCCAGCACGTCCCTCAGAATTCAATGACACACTTTGCCCTATGTCTGAGAAGTGCTTTAACCATCTTTTTTTGTGTGATTAAAATACTGACAGCATTATTGTAGTTGCCACTAAAAGGAAAACCCAAAATCATGCTAAGAGGTGTGCAGAAGCATTGGACATTTCTGAATCCATGGGAGTACAACCTCTGCAGTGCATGCTTTAGAATTTTGTCCTGGGAAAATATCCCAAGGATCAAAGTATGGATATAAATTATTGCCCTGATTTGAGCTAGAACAGAACTAATTCTGTTTGGAGATTTGACTTTTTAGCTCAGTCTCTTCTAACTAAGTGCACTGTCTGAATTTAACAGCAGATTTTTTCACTGTCTCCTAATTCTCCACATTTAGAGTTACTCTCCAGGACTGCAAGACTCTTGCTTATACTTGTTCTGTGCAGACCAAGGTCACTGCCAGACTTTGGGTTCAATACTGGGTTTGTATATATTTGTATAGATTCAATTTCATTATTATTATTGTTATTAAAGCTAATCAAGGTCCCTTTTCTAATGGCTGAGTCTCTTTCCCTCATTCCCTTCCTCTTCCCCTCTGGGGAGGAAGGGGGTTAACTGAGAGTGGTTGTTACAGGTCTGGTGGGCTGCCCTGACCCTAAACCTTGACAGCATCACAACGTAAAGCCATAGCAATAAAACTTCATAAGTCTTGTGTTTTGACAATCAGTTGTCTTGGTGGACTCCCAACACTCCAGATTAAGCTTCACATAAAAACAACAAACAGTTCCACACACTGTGGACATGGAAACAGAGGCTTGGTTGGATATGTTTTATCAACCCCTCACACCGTTAAGTCTCAAGAGAATACATTCTGGAGAGTATGTGACAAAAAAAACCCTTCCTTAGGTTGTTCACCTCCATTCACATCATTTTAAAACTAAGAACCATCATCTAATTCTCAAAGGTTTATCATGTTGACTCACCATTTTAATCAGCAATCATCATCATGCTTAAAAATGCTATGGCAGGAAAGGCTGCCCCACCTGAAATCTCTATTATATAGTCAGGTTCATGTGAATTTCAGACCAGCAGTGTTGTGAGCCCAACCACAGCAGACAGACCACCACCAGTTAGCCACCTTCTGTTAGGATTTGGCAGCTAAATTCTCCTCAGATCCCAGTGTTCTTTGCATCCTCCCAACCCCAGAGCTCTCCTGATCTTTCCTTTTCTTGGAAAGGGAGCCCCTCTGGTGATGAACAGAGGAACTGAAAATAGAGAGATTTGCTCAGGAGTTTCAATGCTCTCCCTGTGGCCAGGTAGTTAACATAAGAGGAGGAATCAGACTGACTATAAGCTGGGTTTGCAAAAATTTGGTTGCCAGCAGGTATAGAAAAAAAAAAAAGAAGCAGGAATTAGAGAAAAATGAACATATACAATAATGACTCAGCCACTTCTGTATATACATTTTAGTCACAAAGGCAGAGTCTTATTTCTTATGTTTCCCAGCTCTTTTTCCCCCCCCTGGATGTTGTAGCTTGTAGTATTCTCTTAGCATTTTTGCTTTGTGTGTTTTAAAAACACAGCACCAACTGTTCTAAGTCTCTATTTGCCAGACAAAACTGGCTGAGCAGGAGTGGGCTGTGATTTTGCAGAAGCTCAGTGGCACAGCCAAATGAAAACAGATACTTCATGAGGCAGAAAAAGGCTGAAAATGAGGAGAACATGTAGGTATGAGGTTTTTTGCATCCCTTGAACTGTTTCCCAGCAAGTGCTAAGTCAAAGGACCAGCATATTGCATGGATCAGCAGTGGCTCACCTCCAGCTCCTGGCACAAGTGTTGCTACTATAGCTGTTGCACTAATATAGCTGTGAGTGTTTTCTGCATCTCTCTGGCAACTCGAGATGTCCCAGCAGCCTAAGTTGTTACACCAAAAGTATTACAGAGGATGAAGAATGAGTTGAAAGAAAAACATGGAATCAGCAGTGTGTAAATTTGACTATTTACAATGTAAATATCTCACATCCACCCTCCCAACACTGGCTGATGTGTCTTGGGTTTGGAAGGATTTCAGTTCTGCTGCCAAAATATGCAGTAGGTCAGAGTGACATCATGGCACAATGGTCCCTGTCACTCACTCTCTAACTCTGTGCCTGTAACGTTGTCCCTCTACTAGTCTCAAAGTCTTTCTCCACAAGGTATAATTAATTTATATTAATTCAAAGAAGTGCCCTTGCTAGCACTTGGGTCACAATCTTTACACTAACCAGAGCTGTAGCCACTCCTCCCTCTCTGTAGGACCAAAGATGCCCAAGTACCTACTTACTCTATGGTATCAGACTCATCACTGCAGAGCTCCTAAAAACCCTGCAGCTCCACACAAGTGATTTTCTTTCATTCACCTGCCTCATGCATGCAGCACTGTCCAGTAACAAGCATGTGATGTTAGTCTTGCCACAGGCTTCCTGGGCAGCCTAATTAATCTGTGCTGCTCGCTTTTCTGATTTGCCATCAGCTTCATTCCAGCTGCCTACTGTTACCACAGAAGATTCATGATGTACCTGGTTCCAAGAGGAACCTTGTGCAGAATGAGTTCACACAGTGAGGCTGAACCAATACAGAGCATTCATACTTTTCTCTTGAAAAAGTACACTGAGGTGCCTGTTACCACAGGTACCTAAAATAAGAACAGCACAGTCTTCCACAGAGAGAAAGCTTGGTTGTTTTTTCACATAAGCTCATTTAGCTGACATTTGACAGTTTGGATGTTGATAATATATCCCAGCACTGTTCACTACAGGGTAATAAAACGTCTACTGGAAAGTATTATATGTGCATACACTTCATCCTTTATAGCAGGGGCCTATTTGGGATCCATACTGAGACTTAGGGTTCCTCCCAGCTGAAGGATTGAGGGGACAGTAGCATCCAAGAATTACAAGATGTGAGCTCTTTTCATGACCCCTAGTGAAGGTGGCTACATGTATCCTGATGAGTTCCCTAGTGCAACTCTCTCCGCAGTGATCAAAAGGAATTTGAAAAGAGCTCAGCTCTTTATTCCTGAATCATGTTATTCTTTACCTCTGCTGAGGATCATCACTTTCCCTTGCATCTTTTCAACAAAATATTTTAAGAGTAACTAATAAGAAATATGTTTATACAAATGGATCAGTAACATTTATGGCTGTTAAAGGACAAAAGATTTCTCCAAACCAGAAAAATGGTAATACAATCATGTGTGTCAGTTCCTCTCCATAAACCTTAGTCCAAATAGCTGAGCTATGCAGAGTATATTGAGCTTATATTATTACTGTTTCAGGCGGTAATGCAGACAGTTGAGACTTCAGAGGCATCTATGGCCAAATATAATTCATACAATGAAAAGAGAGAGTAAAAAATTCTTTAGGCTACAGTGAAACTGTAGATGGGATCCAAGCCCAGGTAGGCTCCCTCTGGAGTTTATAACAAAGAGAACATTCCTACAAAGAGTGACTTCGAGTGAGACCAGACTAGTCTTTCCTGTCACTGACTCCAGGGAAAGGGTCAAAAAGTCACTAAATCTTTGGGAATACCTTCCAAAACTACTGTCTTACACCAGCAAACTTACCTTGGCTGTCAGCCTTTATGCTCTGCTTGTACTTCTGTATATTTCTGTTACCTTTATAATCATGTCAGAAGGGTCTGTCTATGGCTCTTTCCCTGCGTTAGCTGTTTTTGGAGCCTCTAAGGAGCACTGAAGCATTAAGTAAAACACTAAAGGTATCACCAATGTGATTTCAGTTACCACTTAAATCTCTGATTGATTCCTGACATGGGGAAATGATCAGATATGAGGTGTGGAAGTTGGTGTGGTGCTCAGTGTAACATGGCACCTTCAAATGAGAGCAGCAATTCCTTAGCACTGAGATATTAATAGTAAATCAAAATAAACACCTGATTATGATAAATGCGAGAATGTATGTAAGATCTAAGAAGCAAATCACACACACGCAGATAGATATATGTATATACACAGAGAGAGGTTAACCTGTTATGATGGGAATTATTCCACAGATTGAAAACTAAATTTATCAGCCTGTGACCTCAAGGATTTTTGCAAAAGAAAGTCCCATAGCTTAGAAATACTCACAGAGCCTTCCTTCGGTGTGGGCAGTGGGACGGGGTCGGTCCCTCCTTCCCGCTCTCCGTCGGAGATTTCCCCCTGTGGCCCCTCCTGGGTCCCTCGAGTCGTTCTGGCCGCCTCCCTCTCCAGGCCTCAGCGGGCACAGCTCGTTGTGGAGCCGGCCGGCGCACACGGCCAAGGTGCCTCAGGAGCCGACACCGACCCGTGTCCGGGCTCCGGCGCCTCAGGAGCCGACACCGACCCGTGTCCGGGCTCTGGAACCGGGGCTATCGAGCTCCCCGGCCCGGGCGGGGCCCGACGAAGTGCGCAGCTGCAGCCCGAAGGCCGCTAGGAGCCCCGGGGCACGGCCGGCGTGCCCCATCTCCCCGGGGTTTGTAAAGCATTGATGTAATTAGTGCTCAGCTAAACCTTCGCTTTTAAGCAAACCAAACCGATTTCTTCCCAAAATAAAGAAACTAATAAAAAGAGGAGTCGAACATCCCAAAATACGCTGCACAGCTAAACAACTGTGCTAGTTAATGGCTTGCAAATATCAAGTTAACAGGTTAGTTGACAAGTTACTTTAGCTTATCTTCTGCTGTGTTAAGGCACGAGAACAGGCCGGTGTGTACCGGCACATTTGCAGTTTTCCAGTGCAGTTTGAATCCAGAATCTGAAGCCTTTTTCCTCTCTTTTTTTTCTACTGTACAAGACAACAGAAGCTGGGTTCTGGACCAGAAAAAATTCAAGCAACAAAAGAGATGGCAATGACAGAACCCAGACAATACCCATGTCCAACAAACTATTTTTCTAGTCCAACAGGAAAAACTAACAGGAAGGTTTTTGGCCAGAAGTAAAAAGTTTGACCTACACTGAATTTAATTTGCCTTGCTTTTCTGTCTTCATCCAAACCATGGTGGGATATTCCATCATTCCAAATCAAAACTGAGTTTTTAGATTGTTATCTAAATTATTTAAGATGTTTTGAGTAGATATCAGGGTTTTGATTTGCACAACCTCTCGGTTTCAGTGTCCGTGCTACTAGTAACTATAATAAAATAACTATATATAAATATAGCTGCAAAGAAATGACACAAATAACAATACCACGTTGGTGAATGATACCTGGAATTGGTGAGCCATTAAAGAGTGAACTGAAACTAAAGGTCCTCTTAAGAGAGTGAGAGCACTGCTATAAAAGGTGATGCCATGGGTACATCATCCATAAAGTTAGACAACAATCAAAGTTACTGAAATTAGAGAAAGAAATGCAAACCATTTATGTAGGGCAAGTTCCAACAGTATATCCCTTACCAATGCTTAGATGATACAGTGCTCTTTGGGGATATTATTTTGTACCTTCAGTACACATAAATCACTAGGATGAAATCACATTTCTGCAGCTACAAATGTAGCTCCCAGATCTAAAAGTTGAATAAAGATGCATTTCAACCAGATTAGCCAGGCCTGTCAAATCAATTTACAAGTCAACAATACTCAGAGGTATAGATGTTTTTTAATTCTGAAGTATTAATCTTGTAGACACTGAGTTGCTCTTAACAAAATATTTTCTTGTGACCTGTAACCTTGGACAGACTTGTGTTATCTCCTGTGTAAAAACTGTGGAGTCCACTGGGAAGGCCAACTTCAATATTAAATTAAAGCAATCACTCTTCTCCAAAATTCTTGAAGTTGTGCAGAATGTGACAGTGTTTCCATCTCCTGCTCCATAAGTTAAAAAACCCCAAACAACTAATAACATTTTGGATTGCTATCCATATCATTATATTTACCCTCCTGTGGGACCTTTAAGATGTTTTTTATTACACGGTCTTACATCGCATGTCATTAATCACTGATTATATTCCTATTATCTCTATCTCCTTCCAAATTCATGTTCAAATCTTTTGTTATCAAAAATATCCCAAGCAGCAGCCAAGACTTCATGAACATTTTTAGACAAAAGAATCCTTAAGCCAGCTGTCAGAGAGTCTGGACTCAGAGACCTTGTAATACTCAGTCTTACAAGAACATGTGCAAATGCTCTGCAGAACTGACCCACGGGAAAACCAGTTGTGAGCTGTTCCCTCTGACAGTGTGAGATGATCTCTGGGAATATCTGTCAGGCAGAGGTATATGACACTTCTTTTTGTGATGCAACACCTTGTACACTTGCCCAAAGTCCAGGCTTACTGCAAACCTGATATTCTCACCCTTCTGGGCTGTAGGGTCACATCCAAGTATGTTTCATCTGAGAGACAAGCCTGCAGGATGCTATGTGCCAAGATATCCTATATGACACATTGCTTACTGGAGGCTCCCTGTCCAGCCTGTGCTACCTTACCCTTTCCCAGAGCAGAGAAAGGTTGGGGAGTCTGCAGCACGCTCCAGTCACAGCTCCTGCCTTCCACAGCAGAGGGGAGGAGGAGAGGAGAAAACACCAACCAGCCCAGCATCACCGTGTCTGCCAATGCTCCCTGGCTGATAAGGGATGGTCCCCAGTGCCTTGGAGAACTCATGAGAGCAGCCTGCTTGCCCTCTGCCTGTCTGCAGGAGCTAGACTCAAACACAGCCTGCTTTGAGTTAGAATGGGCCACATTTTACTTGTCATCTCAGCCTCTTTTGACTAACTGCACTTTCAGAAGTTAAGAGTATATTAACTGCTTCTAGAAGAGCTAACACTAGATGTTTATAGCCACTGCCCAGGACTGGTGTGTGCAGGAAGGCTCTTGCTTATCCTCCTGTACAGACAGAGGTCAATGCTGGATCCTGCGCACCACGCTGGGGGTGCAGACAGTGAAAGGTGGCACCTGCAGGGAGAAGCAGCCAGGACAAGGGACCCCAAACTGACCAACAAGGGATTCCAGCCCACACGTGCCAGGTTCAGGATAGAGCTGAAGGATCACAAGGGTCAAGCCACTTCTTGGCATCGTCAGAAGACTCTGTCCTGCCTTCGATCCCAATCTGTGTGTTCCTGAGCCCAGTTTCAGAATCCAGCTCATGAATTTGCTTTCCCTCTGCTGCTGGGCCCAGTCTGGGAGTTCCCCAGTGCCAGCTCCACAGCATCAGTGGTGACAGGGATGTCATTGCCCTCAGAGGGGCTGGGTGATACTGGTTTTGTATATATTTCATTTTCATCATCATTTTCATTAAAGGATGTTTAGCTTTTCAACCTTTAAGTCTTTCTCCCTTATTCCCTCTCTCTTATCTTTTTGAAAAGGGAAAGGAGTTCAGTAGAGACTGTCATTTGTCTAGTGTAGGGCCCATCACTAACCCTTCACACATACAAATACTCTCCCTTTTGCCCTGTAAATTGACATGAACTGAGAGTATAATATTATAATGACTGTGCTTATATGGCCTATGGAGTATTAGATTGTAACATAGTGTAAGGAGGTGGCACTGGGAATCATAATCTCATCCTCTCCTGGGCAGCTAAGCACAAAATTTGCCCAGACCTTCTTTCTTCCTCAGTGAGAAGTAAAGAGCTTAAAACAAAAGCCCTGATGGCATTAGCTTGTGAGCAGTTGAAACAGGGCCAGCACAGTTCTTCAAAAGTCATTTTTAAAAATAGTCTGTGGGAAAGCCCCAAACAAAATAAATATTTTTTTATTTGTAATATCTCTTGTTTGGAACAGAGGGAACAGCAGCTGGTACAGAAAGTGCCTCAGAGGCTCTTAGAGATTACATCCCAAGAACACAGCTTTGAAAGCTGTGTTCCTTTGGTTGGAAAACAAACAGGTGAGGCAGCAATATTTACTTAGGACCAGATTCTGTCTTTCTAACTCCTATTTATTAAGACCTTCTCCTTTCCACTGAAGTAAAGCTTTTCAGGCTGCAATGGGTTGTTTCAGTGTTCTCATCCCCAATGAGACACGAGTTTCTCAGCATACCCTTGCTGGGCAGATTGGCTCATCCAGCTGGGATCACACTGAAATCTTTTTTTCTTGCAGGCTTTGAGAGGAATGGTTCCCTGGGAACCAGCTTTGCACAGTCTGGGTGTACAGACACTTTTATAGAGAACTTGGACTACAGTAGAGTTGCATTTAAGTACCAGTTACCATGTGATCTTACTACCCAGGTGGGTTGGTTTTTGAAGGAAGGATGTCTTTTGTTCCTAAACTGAGCACCTGAGCTCTGTCACTACAAGGAGATACACCTGGGGAATGCATATTTTAGAAAAGAGGCTCAAATTTGTTATCCAAGATTAAAACACATGGAGAACACCTTCAGAGCATTTTCAAACTTTAGAACAACAAAGCATGGCAGTGAGGAATTCCCTGAAGGATTTGGTGTTTTTCTTTTCTAGGAACAAGTAAACAGAAGCTTATGATTAATGAGGTAATGCTGTAATTCTTGCTTTTCCTAGGTCACCAGATTGTTAGGTTTGTTATTCCTCAAGAACAGGATAATGATTTAATTTTTCTTCAGTTGGAAAGTGCCAGCAACACCTTCCTCTTTGTTTAATATGTGGTTTACAGTATACACTCTTCTGAGTGTTCTTCAGAAGATGATGCTCACAGAACATGGAGTTCACTGGTAATAATAACAGTGCCTTGAATGTACATAGAGGATCTGAAAGCATAACTCCCTCCCAATAAACTGTAAATTTTATGTTACATAGAAGACAGGATCTGTCACCTTTAAAACTGCTGCTGACCTTTTGCTTTGCTGGGATAGAGTCAAATTAGACACTCCTTCTTGAAAGGTATTTGCTACTGCAAACTTCACCTCAGAAGAACAGGATTTATTTGTGAAGTATGAGAAGTAAGCTGTTCAGAAAATACTGTTAAATGGAAGGCAGACTGATATAACTATCCATATTTTTCATTTTTAGTCACCTTAGTCAAGTCTTTCTTCATATGGAACAAAGTTTTTGGTTTTGTTTTCTAAAATATAGATGATTTTTACCTTGAATACAGAAATATATAAAACACATAGTATCTTAAGTCATGCACTTTGGTTTCTGTCATGGTTGTACCACGTGGCCACTTACTCCCCCTCCCCAAAATGGGACAGGAAGAATAGGAAGAAAGGCAGAACCTCATGGGTTAAGATAAAGAAGATTTAACAGGACAGTGTGAGAGGAGAACAACAACAACAGTGATGAAAATATATAAAGCACATGATACAGAATGAACCCAGCTGCCTAAGGCTGCCCTGCTCAAAATTAACCCTATCCTAGACAAATCCAGGACAGTGACATCTGACACAAAATCCAAGATAATCACAGAACAGCCCTTTGTCCCAAACTGCTGTGAACCATCTTTCCACCAAGTACAAATCAATTCAATAGAAAGAAAAGAAAGAGGAACTGGGCTGGATCAATTAAACAGTGAATGAGGTGACTGTTTTTGCAGAGGTTAAACTACAATGAGACTGAACTCAAGGGACAACCACAGGGAGAAGGAAAGAGGAGCCTCTGCAGGAGAACCAGGCTCCCCAGAGCAAGGCAGTGGGTGACCCAGGCTGGGGGTGGGAAGGAGACACACACTGCAGCAAGGCAGAGATGGATAGTGCAGAAGGGCTCAGCTGTGGGAAATAACAGGACAACTTCACCCTCCTGAAACCGAGCCTGAAATGTGTCCAAAACATCAAAGGGTTTTTACTTCTCTTGTCAAATACATATGCTGCCCAGTGCTCCCCTGCAAGAGCTGGTTCCTGACAGCCTAGCCAGCAGGTGTGAAGGGAGCACCCCTGTCCTCTGAGAGAAAAATATCTGGGAAACTTTAGCTTCCAAAATCTTACAGCTATTTGCAGAGATTGTGCCTCTGCAAAGCTTGGAAAAAGATCAGTGATGGGGGGGATTTTCATAGGTAAATTGAAAAACACACTCTTGACCCAAGTGTCATCTTTCTTCCAAATCACTCCTCCAGAGAAAACTGTGCTAGAGATTTTCTAAGAGAAGATGATCAAAACAATTTGAAAAGCTGAAAACATTTATTTTTTTTTTTCCTTAACATAATTCTTGGAAATTGCTGGCCAAATTTTAAAAACAAAATTAAATAAATAAAAATTGCAGCTGAAGCAGAAACCCAGCATGGAAAATGTCAAATGGTGAACCTTTGGCAAAGAGATGATCAAACAGCCTCCAGTTATTTACAAGAAAGTGTCAGATGACCTTAATGGGCACTGTTATCAACTGGGCTTGAACATACAGATCTACATCCACACATGTTGCTCTAACTATTGAAGACATTTCTGCTGATAAAGGATTTACCTTTTTCACTCAGATCTGGAGGCAATGCATGATGGTCTACAGTGCTAGGAAAGCTGTTTTTGGCAAGTGCATGATCTGACTGCATCACCTACATGTGGCAAAGACACGACTGATTAAAAACCATCGTGCCAAGACAGACTCCAAGCCAGAAAATACCACTGTGTGTTTTGTCTCTATCGTGTACTTTGGAAATAGTTTAGACAGGGCAATTTATTCTGTCTTTTGTAGATACTCTATTTTATGTATTTTGTCCTTATCACTTTTTTTTTTTAATGGAGAGATAACTTTGATCCTTAGACACACGATTATCAAAAGTTCTATTTTCATGCAATTCAAAAGATGCCAGTTTTACAATCTGACTTCTGTGGCTTACTACAACCCAGAGTTGTAGCCAACACTGTGTGTGAACTCTTGATGGGATGCTGAACTCTACAGCTATGGTGATCCTTCAGCCTCCTCTCTAAGAACACTCACTGCTGTCTGATCCACTGGCAAAGGAAAGGGAACTTTTACACGTTTGAAGCAAAGAAAGAAGAAAATTATCTTGCTCTGTATTGTGTGACTGTAAGGGCAAAACGTCCTTGGATATCCTGGTAGAAGGAAATCAAGAGCTTTGAACAGGCTGGTGAGGGAGCTGTGCAGTTCACAGCAACACCACAGCCTTACTGCTCTGTGCCTTTATTACTGATGAGAGGTTGCAGTGCAGCAAGGCTCAGATCTGACCAGTGAGGTCAGATCAAACCTTATTTATACTTCTGTCTGAGAAAAAAATTCATCTCTGAGCAGAAGGCTTCAGCTCCCATCCCACCCAACTGATCACGCAGCAGTGGAGGGCTCCACTGCAACCAAACACAGGCATCCTGCTCTCTTGCATGGCTGAACCCAGAAGCAGACATTATTTTGGTTTATCTTCATTAATTAACCAGAGTTTTTTAGAAATGAAGAGAAACAGACTATAATTCCAGAGCTGTCAGCTAGCTCCACTGAGCTTCTTCCATTTTAGGTACTGTATTTGGATTTTGAGTGCAATTAGACTGCCAAATTTTTATCTAAACATCATAATTACAGTAAAAACATTCAGATAATCAGGATGTCCCGTCCCCGACTCTGAAATTGCTTTTCTTCTTCCCCCTTGCCATATTCTAATCTCTAAGGTAATTCACTCTACAATGTCCTGCTTGGCATTTTTATTTTTTTTTTTTCTCTACACAACCACTGCAGTCTTTTAAACACAGCTGTACACTGAAAAACTTGGTCTACATTGTCTAGTTCAACTTAATTGAAGTTGTTCTTGGAAAAAAATATTTTCTTCTAAGATATTTTCTGTGTCCTATGATGCTTTAATTTATTTTTTATCTACTTTATTTCTTATTGTGATTTGCTTTCTTGAGCATCGCCTTGAGCGCCTTGGAGGGGTTGGAAGTTGGTGGCTGTGTAAATAAACTTATTATTGTTCCAGATGTTTGTTTCATTTGAGGGCCAAATTCTGCTCACAATTAGATGAGGGAAATCCTGCTGTCTTCAGTGAGATTGCCATGGAAAAAGGAAAGCAGGCACTGGCTCCGAGTCTCTTTTTTAGGCATTTTTTGTTTATCTCTCAGCTTTACCACTTGTTATGTAAGACAACTCTTTAATTTGTAGACAGTCTCCTAATTTTTTTTCTTAGTGAAAAGAATTCTCTCTCTCCTCTCCAGACCCTACTCTACCTCTGAACAGATGCCCTGTCAATCCTTCCTAGTACAGCCATTCAGCAGCACTGGAGTTCCTGCAGCAGGCACCCCAGCTCCAGATGCTGTAGCACCTGGGAGGAAAAAGGCTGCTCCAAATCTAAAGAGCAGGTAGGAAAGGTGTACCAGAGAGTGCCAGATGATGGCATGCTCAAAAAGCTTACTTACATGTTTGAAAATGTCTTTGCAAGTTGCATCTCTGCCAGTTATTCGCTTTTCACACAGGATCTGTATGAAATGATTTCCATTTTTTGAACGATTATTCTGTGGTTTGTTTGCATTTAGATTATTTTTTTAAAGTACTTTCTTCCTTAAATAAGGGCCTTAAACTGGGAATGCCCAGCTCAGGTGATGCAGCAATGCTCTCCATGCAGTCCTCACAGGGGAGGAGCACATCCTGACCACACTCACTGAGCAGACAGATGTGCAACTCACTAAGTTTTTCAGTCTACAGAGCCTACAGAATGAGTTACACCCAATTTGATCTCTTCAGTGCAGTGACCTTGACTTTAGACCTGTGTAGGAAAAAAAACATCTTTCCAGTTACTATCTGAATAACAGCACTGAATATTCCTATCCAAAAATACGTGCTCTGAAGTGGAAACTACCTCTCATGCAAGACTCCTGCCAAGAGGCAAATACTCTAAATAAGATAGGAAACAAAATTCCCCATTTCTTGCACACTGTATAAAATTATTTTGTGTTAAATAAAACCCAACAGCAGTAACTGCCATCGTTCATACTATAGTTTATGAAAAGGTGGTTTGCTGTCATCAAGTTGCATAAAAATGATAAAAAATAATCCTAGTAACAGCTTTAAAGTAAGTTTAAACTATTTTGATCCCTTTCAGAAAGACTCCACCACCTCTTCAAAGAGCTTTTACTGTTTTTTTCCAAGTGTTGTATTGTGGGAAAGGAGCTGTTCTCCCAGCAGACTTTTTGGTCAAAACAGCCTTTTCATTTGTGGATGCTGAATGTTTTCCAAGGTCCAAAAAACGATTATACAAAATTACAAATCCCCACACCAGTGGTTAAAAACAATGACACTGTATCTATCTCAGTCAGCTTATATATTAACATGCCACTCAGTAAAATGTTCTTTGCAAGTGAAATGGCCAAATAAACAAGAGGAGGATCCTAGGAACAAGCTGTCTAGCAGAAAGCCTTGGCACCTGGAACAAATCTGCTTTGGGGTCACATACAAAAATATGATCTGCAAAACAAACAAGACCTGAACTGTGCTCTGAGCAGAGCCTTGGGGAGTCAACTACGTAGCTGAGGAGAGCAGGGACTGCTCCTGTGTGAACAATTGCTAATTACCCCACATATACAAATTAATGGTTGCAATGGTTCTTTTCAGGTCCAGACGGTCACTGAAAAGTAGTTTCCACCTACATTAGTTTCCATTACTCATTGCCATGGAAATGGCACCTGAAGTGCTGTGACTAGTAAACACTGCAGACACCAAAAGGCCTCTGCTTTTCAGATGTAGATTGCATGTTATAGCTAGAAATCCAAAATGACACCAAACGACTTTGCCTGGGAGAGAGACCTGGCACAGCACCAGTCGGAAAATCTGCCAAAATACTGCTTTGTTTAAATTGGCCTAATGATTTTCAGACTGCTATCTTTGACTGATGTCCCTGCCAAGAAGATTATGAAGTGGTGAGTTGTTTAAGAACATTGTATCCTGATTTGCTTTAGTAGGTTTTACCTTGTGAAACACGGGAAAACTTTTTAATATCAGAAGAAGCACAGAGGTCCAAAAAGAGAGAGCTGACAGTTGTTCCTCAGGACAATCATCACAAGAGTTTGACAGCCTGCAGAGAGCAGCTAATGGCAAAGATAAGCCAGCCCAGGTTTACTCTTTTCCTCTCTGTGCTAAGTGGTTGGTCTAAAGTAAATCCCATACTTTCTACTTGTAAACACTGTAACCCAGTTTTCCTAGCTTAATGCAAATAATTCTGCTCCAAAACCCTTGAAAAGTGTTCAGATCAGAAAGGCTTCCATGAACATAACTGTGTGTTTTAAAAATCACATCCAACTCCTTTTCTTCCTCAGGAGTTTGAAGACCAACACAAAGTACTAACTTCTAGAGTTCAAATAAATCCCACTTTTTTTTTTCCCCCTGTTAATTAATTCTAACTAAAGAGGAAAAACTAACCTGCATTATCAAATTGTCTGTAATTCATACTGCAAATGTATTAGTGCTAATGCATTTACCTCGGGTCAAAACTCACTCACCAAAACTGAAAATTCTATCTTATTTTGAACTGGAAAACTAATTTGTAAGTTAAGTTTCATGAATCAAGCAGAAAAGGAGTAATACAATTGCACATGACTCTCATAACTGTTGAAAGACACTGAATGGGAAATTCTGGATTGAAACACTATGTATAATTTGCTTCTAGTAATAAGGAGCTACTTTGCAAAGAGATTTATGCAGAAAACCAGAACCAAATATGGTCACATGAATATGTTTTGAGTTATAATGTGATTTTTGTGTTTTCCCAATTGAAACTGGGAATTTTTTTTTCTTCTCTGTGCTCAGTTACATGCAAAGATTCAATTATATTACTTCAAATACCTTCTCAGTGTGAGCATCTAATATTTGGATTATTTTTCCTTTAAATCAGTTTGATAAAGCTTACTGAGATCTGCTACCCTTGGCAGTCAAAACAGTATCTGTGACACGTAAAGCATCTACATTCAAGTGAGATGTGGTTAGCCTGTCAATCACATCAAATTGCCATACTTGTTCTCCATTTCTGTTTAAAAAAAAAAAGGAATTAATCACCACCTCCATGAGGCCAATAATGAAATTTCATCATGAAAAAAAAAGCATTTAAAAATAACAAATATTGGACAATCCTAGTATCCATTGATGAGAAACCTGCAAAGAGAATGAGGGCTGAATGGGAACATATTTTTTTAATCAGAATTCTGTTAACTACATTGCAGTTAATATAGTCAATTATGTTAATTATATTTACATATAACAATTATTGAGGAATATTTTAAATTTTAGAGTCCACTTCCATAAATAAATGTTGGAGCATCATAAATATAATTTACTAGACTTTTACTGGTTAATATATTAATTTTTTTAACCTTGAACAATTTGATGGTATAAATTTATTAAGCTGGGTCTTTGCTAGAGGGGTGGGAAAAGGCACTCAAACCCCAGGCTGAGGAACCTTCCCTACCTGTATGACAAGCAGTTGATAGTGAAAGTGAGATGTTTAAAAATAGTAGTTTCTTCCAAAACAGGGGGCTTGGCCTGGAAGAAAGAGAGGGATGCAAACATGCACATGATGCATTTAACACTATACAGAGAAGCCAACATCTTCCAAGCCATCCTGAGAATTGCAGTTTCTCACTACAGTTCTACTAGGCCCTGTCTAAAGGGTGAGAAAGGGAGTGTTATTTTGTCCTGTCTGGTTTTAAACTGGTGTAGTTAAAACAGGACTTGAATAGAAATTGCACATTTTCATTTCTGACATCACAGGCCCTCTAATGCAGCAAGTTCCATAGGCAAGGAGTTACCTCGAAGTGCATCAGTAGTCCCACTACTCATGGGCTTCAAATTAAAGACATGTTTCAATTCCACTTTGTCTGAGACCCTAAATTAAAGCTAATTCCAGTTAAGTGATTGAAGTTACACTGAGCTATTAAGAAAAGAGACAGACTTGTTTAAGCTTCCTGAGCCCTCTTGAACTGAGACTCTGATGTCTTGGTATTAGATTCAAAGCTGGCATAGAAAATCTAACTTAATTTTGCTCCTAGCTTCTAGTTCAAAGGCATGATTCCTTTGTCTCTCTCTTAAATGCTTCAAAAACATGCAGACTTCTTTTAATCACATTAAAATACTGCAGTGCCATGTAAAAGGCACTTTCTGAGAATTACTCCTGTCATCAAACACTAACATTACAACACCAGCATTGCACTCAATATTATACAGAGAAATACGAGTCCTGAAGGGCCAAATTCTAGTTGTAATCACATTTAACATGGGGCCTGGAGGAAAGGTAATGTTCTGGGATCCTCCAAAAGCTGGGTAAAGGAACATTTGGGTTTTATTTTGTCACAGTTTGATATTTTGTACAACTGGAAATTTGGTTCCTGCTGCTGGATTCAGACTTTTCTACCATTGATATTCAAAGTCACTTGTAACTAAAGCTTCTGTCTGAGAAATAAGATCTAGGAAGCTATAATTGCATTTAGGCTATTAGGTTTTGATACACGTGAACAACCTTGGCAGCCTGACAGCAGATCCACACAGAACTCCCTAGTTTCCAGATGAAAAAAATTGTTCATCTTCATGTGCCATTTACTAAGTGTTGTGTAGGGACCACCCGCCCAAATTTCCCAAAACACAGCCCTGCAGAAGACAAATGAAGGAAAAAGTTTTCAATCTGTCCTTCCCAAGTCAAGGGTTCTGTTTCCCCAGCTGAAGTAGCCAAAAAAAGCAATTTACAGTGTCTTGGTTTCGCTGTTTGTCAGGGAATTCCACATTTGCCTTACAACAGTTGATAATATTCTCAATATTCAAGTGTCCTGTTACTACTTTTTTCCAGAGTTGAAATGAAAAAAAATCACTTTGTCTGGAGGACTAATCCAAGATGTTGACTGGATTAAACACTACCTCAGAAGTCCTGCAAAACTTTGATTTCACTTATTTTTTCCACCCCTCAAAAAAAAAACAACAAACCTTTAGTCCACTCCAACCATTCAGCAACTAGAACTTAAATATTTTCATCTCAGAACAGGAAGAAATGTGAAACAGTATTTTATTTTTAATATGAATGTGCACTATAGACAGTATAAAGAAAAAAAATAATCTAGGAGAATGAAGTAGACTCTTTTCCCTCTGTTTGGCAGAAGCTTCTGTCAGCAGAGTAGCAGCAGCAGATGACAGAATAAGAACATATTCCTGTTCTCCAACTGTAGCTGTCCACAAGCAGCCTGGCCAGCCCTAGGCACTACTGCTGCTGGACCCTGTAGCCAGGTGCATTTTCTTTGGGCATCACTGAACCATTATCTGCCAGTGCCACCAGGGTGCCCTTCCATAGCCTCTTGACAGCTAACAATGATTCACACTTTGCTTCCAGGTTTTTCCAAATCAAATCTTTGGTTGTTGGCTTTCTTCAGTGGAAGCATGTGAGCATTAAATAAACACTTCTCACCAGATGTTCTCAGTCTTCCTCCCTGTCATCTTCCCTCTCTTCACTTTCCTCCCCCTCCACTTTTTCTAACTATGCTGCTAAGAAGAAGACAGGAATGAACTCACATCTTTCCCAAAGAGTAAAATTAATTAATTAAAAAAAAAAGAAATGAGCAATCAGTCCAGGTTAGTTCTAGAGTCTGACTAAAAGATAGAAGCTAAACAGTACCAGGCATAAAAAGCTATTATTAGAGGCCAATCTTAGTTATCAAAGGTGGCAAACAATATTTTAAGGGAGCACATGATTTTCTACTGCAGTTCCTTACATTTCAGTGTCAGATTGGGGGATTGACAGCAGAAACAAAGCTAAAAATCTCTCTAGAGCACAGAAGCAGTGCAAAAGAAATAAATAAGTGCACAGAGAGATGTTATAGACATATATACATAACATCTGAAACCCCTTGGTTATGCACTGTGACTGTCCCATCTCAGCCAGTCACAGCACAGACTGTCTCACACTCAGCTACAACACCATGCTTGAATAAATCTCATTTATTCAGAGTAGCTCCAAGTAAAGCTGTCCAAGATGACAGAAACCTGGGGGTTTAAAAGTCCTACCATGGTAGTTCAGCTTTGTCTGTGTTATGAGGTCTATGCCAAGAGAAGAGGAGCACATGGTACATTAATCAAAATAATATCTAATCACACCAGCCTGCTGAATAGAAACTTTCTGAACTGCCTCTGACTACACCAAGCAACCAAATCAAGGAAAGGCAAGTGCAAGGGCAGGACTCATAGTAAAAAAAAGAAGAAAAATGATAGTGATGAAACTTCAAATGCTGCCCTGGGTCTTCTGAAGGCTTCCCAATTAACACCAGGAAGTTCTGAATATGTTCCCATCCAGAGTTTACCCAGAGCCACAAATCTTTAAAGCACAACTCTCTCTGGAATGAGATTTGTGAGATAACCTAGTAGAGCAGCAGTGAGAAAAAGAACAATATATTCTCAAGTACTGGTGATGAAATTACTACTAACATCTGCCATCCTTTTACAACATGAAGTATTGTTCCCTAAACTTACCAAGGCTTTCATGAACAAAGAAAGCAGTGGGCTTCCGTCTTCATTATGCTTTTCTTTCTCTTCTTCCTTCTCTTTTTCTTTGATAACTGTGATGCAAACCCAACAACAGGCAGCTGAAGCAAGTACCCCAGTCAATGCTGGTCTAACTCTTTCCCATCTTTAGCTGGCCCATCAGAACACAGGCTGTGCTTCAGGTCCCCCACTCACAAAAGTCTGAGTCAGTACCTTAGGCACAAGTTGCATTTTCTGGCTTTTTTGTCTTCCCTCACCCCTTCCTTCAACATTTGTCTTGAGGAAATAAGAGTGAGTAGCAACAAAAAAAATCTAGGAACTCCAAACCAGCTCAACTACCTTATATTTTTATTCCAAGATAATTGGCCTGGTTTGGGTGAGAACAGCACCAATTCTGTTCAGGGATTTCACTTCCCAGCTCAGCTCTCCTCACTCCTGCCCTGTCTGCAGCCAGCAGCTGTTGCCCAGGCAGGGGCTGCTCCCAGCAGTGCCAACACCCCATAGGCAGAGTCAGTGCCCAGGCTTGGGGTGCAGCCCAAGGCCACTGCTGAAGGAGCAGCCAGGATGGGGGACCCCAAACGAGGGACTCCAGTCCATATACAGCACGTTCAGTATAAAGCTGAGGGATCCCAAGGGTTAAGCTTCTTCCCAGCTTCTCCCTCTATTCTTCAATGGCTGGCATCCAGGGAGGACTCTATTCTGTCTTTGATCCCAGTTTGTGTGTTTCAGAATCCAGCTCCTGAACTCTGCTCCTGGTCCCAGTCTGGGATGTTCCCAGTGCCTGCTCCACAGCACCAGTGGTGATGGTGATGCAACTGACACTAGGAGAGTTGGGTTCCATACTGGTTTTGGATATATTTGTATAGATAATATTTCATTTTCATTAAAGCTGCTCTAGTTTTCTAATTGGTAAGTCTCCCTCCCTTACGACCATTCTCTTCCCCTTGGGGGTTTACAGAGAGTATCTATTACAGGTCCAAAGGGCTGCCCTTGACCCTAAATTGTGACAGTCACATTTAACTGTGAGTTTTACTCAATATTTCTAGCAATGTAATGATTTGCCTTTTTTTTTCCCTGGGTCTGTAATCGAAGGATAGATTTGGAATGCAGCTTATTACAATGGGAGCTTGCCAGTAAAAACTTGAAACGAAACCCCAGACTATGCTTCGCTGTTTATGTTGTAACTGTGAACATGGGTTATGTTAACATCTTATCTTTTGTTGGGCCCCAGACACCCTACCTTCAACACAGCACCTCATATTGCTCAGGAAAAGTAGATCTACTTCATTCTTTCTACAGTTTAACATCCCCATATAAGCAAGAACACGTGCCCAGCTGCTTATGGCTTTGCTGAGTTTTAACTCTTTGCACATTGGAAGCATTCCCTGCTGCCTGTACCTCAGACTTGCTGGGGAAAGTATCAGCCAAGGCACTTCAGCCACCCAAGAAAGAGATTTCCAAGAATTCTGATGAAGAAGTGCTGAGATGAGGAGTGATTGCTCCACTGGCAGTGTTAATGCTGGTCCTGTAACGTGGTGGTTTGGTAGATGGTATTTCCTAGGTACAGAAAGAAACTAAATGCTTCTGATCCTCGTGAAAAAGAACCATTTAAGAGGCTGGGAATCTTTACACAAGAGTTCATTTTTTAACTGAAATTGCCAGGACTCGTGTTGAGAACAGGGGGTCTGGTTAACTTGTTACTGAGGAGACACCTACAGCAAGTCAAGGTTTCTGATCTCCCCTTTCCAGAACAAGGAATCACTCATGGATACAGCTTTAAATAAAAGAGAAGATGAGGCTTCAGTTTTTGCATGTCTAGCAAAAATCTTGTGAAAACGATTTGTAAAGGATGTTCTTACTTAAGTAAACTTTTGTCAGATCTAGGCAATTTGGCAGGTCTACTGTTTATAAAATAGAAACTTGAAAAGCTTCCCCTGTTTTTGTAATTACATGGTGAAATAAAAAGAGGATTTCTTTTTCCAGAGTGCTGCCTCTCTCATTTGTTTCATAATCTACTACACTAGAGAGAACAAAAGGGGCAGAATTTATTTTTTTGTGTGCTTAAAACCAAAAAGAGAACCCAGTCCCCATGAGACTTTGAGCTTCTTCAATTTCTAGTCACAGCAGGGGGTTTCACACCTCAGAAGAATCAAGCATAAGAAGGTGGTCGTGGCATTTTTAGGACTACTCTTCTACATTATTTGTTTTCACTATGCCCAGAGTGTTTTCTTTCTTTACGTACCAATATGCTTTGTTATTAAAGACAGAGATATGCAGGCTATTCCCTGATAAAAAAAACCTCAAATCTTTAAGGAAATTATATTCTAAACTTAAATTCTCAGTGTAAAGCAGAAGGGGAGGAAAAACTAGGACAGTATTTTATGACAGGAAAAATAATGCAAATGTATTTTCCATTCAACCACCACATGTCAGGTCCACTGACTTCTATGGGTGATAATTTTAACAGCTCTGAGCTCTTTTTATTAAAAAAATCAATCTCACTGAGGGGGTAAGTTTAATGCTCTCACCCATAGGAGTGCATTATTAAATAATTTTCCAGTAAGAGGATAGCTTAACTGCTAGATTCTTGGCAACAAGTAGAATTAGAACCAGCAAGCCCACCACTGATAAATACCTGACTACTTCAACCAGCTGACTTAATGTACCAGATATTTTGAGGGGGCTGATGATCAATGAATTTATTTCTGTATATACACCTTGGACCAGACAACTGAAATAAAGAATATTTGCAAAAATACAGGCCCAGTGTCTATATGCTGAGCTTCTTTGTCAGGAAAGCAAGGATGAAGAAGGTCTGGTGTAGGGCTTTTTCCCTTTTCCTTAATTTTGTGCATCTGTTTACTGGCAGAATGGAGAAGCCCTGCTCCTGAGGAGCCAACAGCAACAACTGCAAGTATTCCTTGAGATGTGCCTCAGTGGGCTGACAGAAGCCTGATGTACCCAGTGTTACAGCCCAGCCCCTATTGCTCTTCACTGTGTATTTGGTACTTTTTGAGCTGCTCTTTCCTCTTCTCCCTTCTGTCAGCTAGGATTGAAGGACAGTCATCAAAGAAATGAGTCCACCAAGCAGACCACATGGGTGGCTTTACCCCACAAGCCAAGAAAGGAAGAGGATAAGAGAGCCAAGTTCAGGGCCTCCTCCAGACTTCCCCTGAAAGCTTTGAGTTAAAGCAGCAATGGCCAAATGAACATAGGGTGATGAAAGACCAGGGAGCCAAAGGCAATAAACAGCTGCCAGTAACGTAAGAAATTGTGAAATGAGTAAAGAGAGAATCAGAAAGAAGTAAAGCTTCTGTGTTTTTCAGTGGTCATAGTTCAGAGCGCTACTGAGAGAAGGAAGTTCTTGTTGTTTTCTTACCTTCTTAAAGACCCTGAGGCCTCACAATTACACCATCACTTTCCACAGAAGCTACCTGAACTTACACAGTTTGCTGCTCAAGGAAACAACATAAACCTCATTCCCTTCTGAAAGCAACTTGGTTTTCAGCCCACGAGGATCCTTGTTAGGCAGCTAGGAACACTGTGCTGCCAGCTGCTCTGGGAAGTCATGTATTGCTACCACCATTAATGCAACATGCTATTTCACAGTGCTCCTGAGCAGGACATCTCAATGACATTGTGCCTCTAACTCTCTTACTCAGTGCTCTTTGTTATTTCACCATTGCAGTGGCACAGCTCTTCCCTGAAAACTACTGTGACAACTAGAAAATCATAGGATTGCTCTGGGAACACTTACAGCCCTTCATGTGCAAACTCTCTCAAAGGCAGATGCTGTTATTTTCCTGCATTCACTGCAAGCTAAGAGATAATGGTATAGCTCACTTCCAACTATCTGCAGTCATTTGAGAGGCCCAGTCCATCCAGGCCTCCAGATTTATCTGGAAAAGGCTATGTCACTCCTATGGGTCCCAGATCACACCAGCCACTGCCATTTGGATGTCTGAGATACCAGAAGGAATCTCAAATGTTCCACACCTACACGTGTGTGTCTCTTTAGGTAGCACTGCCCTGTTAAACTAAAAGCCTGTAGGAGGGCTTCCATGCTCCTGCTCCTCCCACAGGCTGTGCCCACTCTGTCTGGTGGAGTATGGCTCCAGAGCAGGTTGAAGGATAGGTCATACTGGGTACAGTGGGCATGGCTTACAGATACTGACCCAAGGCCAGTCAGAGCTCTGCAAACCTGACAGTCAGTCCTTTCTGCACTTGATAATGATCTGGAAAGGGTCAATAACTCAGATGTCTTGCCTAACACCCTTAGAGTGATTGATCAGGAGATGGCTTTTGAGTTTGTGAATTTTTTTTTTTAATTTTTTTCAAAAATAAAAAAAATCTCTTCATTCTTTAATTTTAAAGAATTTCGGGTGTTCTTTCTAAAGCTATAAGAAATTCATAACAATATGTATATTTATTGACTGCCTTCCAGAAATACAATGCATCCATTTGGCTACTTCCCTACCCTTATTTTCTGCTGTTCACATCATGAAGTCATCCAGAAGACTGATGGAAAGGACCAGTCCTCAATATTCAGTAAAAGGGAACAGTATCTTCAGACGATGAAGGAAAGGAAGTTCTTTCAAAAGATGTTTTCAATGCAACATCTTAGAGCTTTCTGAATCTGAATTTAGATTTGATTACTGAAGACTGTATTTAAGAGGTGGTTTCAAGGCACTTGGCTACAAAGCTCTTCCAGATGTTGTCAGTTACACAGACAGTGTATTTATTAAGGCTTTTTGTATTTTCCATTCCAGTGTGTGCTAAACTGCTGTTTTGCTTTATTCTCTCATTTTGATGTCAAAAGGGCCCAATGGCAACAAACGGAGACAATGGAAATAAAAACAAATTATAAAGACAACCACACATTTAAAAGGGTCTTTAAATTATTATTTTTTTACAGCGATTTCAGCCATTCAGTCAACAAGTCATAAAACCTACTGGGGTCTTTAAAAGATGTGCCTAGGTATCATGTCCTTGCAGCTGCACCAGTTTGTAACAGCTGACAGTCAATCCTCTCTATTTGCAAACGATATTCACTTACATAAACGTCCATCCTCCCAAGCTGGGATGTATGTAGGTCTCTCAATGAACTCGTTGGGTTCCATGTGCAGAAAGCATCCAGGCTGTGAATGAGCAGTTGTAGAGGCACTGGAAAGAAGGGCAGCCCCTCTGAAGTCACAAAAAAAATGATGCAGAAGATTAGATCAAATGTATCTCATTTAAATATGGCACACATCTTCTGCAGGTGCAAGTGATTTTTCCTACAAATCCATTGCTGAATACTCTACAGCTGTATTTTTCTATGTGTTCCAACAAAGACCGAACTAATAAAGATATATTAATTCTAATCACAGCTAGATGCAGAGGGAGGGAAACATGATATATCCCTCCTGTAAAAACAACAAAAAAACCCCAACCCAATTTCCATGACTCAGGGAATCGTTTGTCTTTTAAAAGGAGTTTATAAGCCTTTTCTTTTCTTTTCTTTTCTTTTCTTTTCTTTTCTTTTCTTTTCTTTTCTTTTCTTTTCTTTTCTTTTCTTTTC
>JANHGL010013399.1:0-10582 GCA_024611195.1 Ceyx melanurus
TCCCTTTCCCTTTCCCTTTCCCTTTCCCTTTCCCTTTCCCTTTCCCTTTCCCTTTCCCTTTCCCTTTCCCTTTCCTTAATTTCATCCTTTCCTTTCTTTTCTTATTTCCTTCCTTTCCTTCTTTCTTTCCTTTTTTTCTCTCTCCTCTTTTCCCCTCTGTCATTTTCTCTGGTAACATCCCTGGCCACCACCACCAATAATCTCTAACCAAGTTTTTTGCCCCGTGGCTGCAGGAGTTGCAGTGGGTAAGTCAGCAGATAGCTGCAGGGCTGCCTTGTGCTCCAGTGCCTCTGGAATGTGGGGTAAAGCCACGGGGTGGGGGAGCAGTGAAAGGCTAATTTGGGGGTTTTCTTCCCAACAATGGCCTCTGCAGGCCAGAGAGCCACCAAACCCAGGGGCTGAGGAGCTACAGGTTGGGTTCATGATGGATTTGTGATGAATTCATGGTGGATTCATGGCCTCTGCAGATCAGAGAGCCACCAAACCCAGGGAGTGAGGAGCTACAGGTTGGGTTCATGTTGGGTTCATGTTGGATTCATGATGGACTCATGATGGACTCATGATGGGTTCATGATGGATTCATGTTGGGTTCATGATGGATCCATGATGGATTCATGATGGACTCATGGCCTCTGCAGGTCAGAGAGCCACCAAACCCAGGGAGTGAGGAGCTACAGGTTGGGTTCATGATGGGTTCATGTTGGGTTCATGATGGATTCATGATGGATTCATGGCCTCTGCAGATCAGAGAGCCACCAAACCCGTGGGCTGAGGAGCTGCAGGTTGGGTCAGTGATGGTTTCATGGCAGGAGTTTCACCTGCAGCAGGTCTGGGGGGTGCTGCAGTTGTTTTCTGCTCCAGGAGATGTGTGACTGTTGCCCCTTGCTGCAGGAGGAGGAGTTCATTGACTGGTGGAGCAAGTTCTACGCCTCCACGGGGGAGAGGGAGAAGTGTGGCTGCTATTTGGAGAAGGGCTTTGACACCTTGAAGGTGAGTGGCCTTGCTTCCTTCTCCTTCATTGGACCTTCACTCTCCGTGGTGTTTTCCAGCAGTGGTTAGGCTTTTTCATTTATTATTTATATCCAGGAAAAACCCAGAGATATCATTTTCCCCATGGGGCAGACACTTTTGTGTTAAAAACAGCTATTTTGAAGACCCTTAAGGAGAGTGTTCCCAGCAGGAAGGTCTCTCTGCCTGGTGAGAAACCTTCTGTGAGACCTTGGCTTGTGTTGGGTCACTTCTGCAGGGCTGTTCTCCACCCCCCCGGCTGATGGAACAAGGAGCTTGGGTCAAATCCAGCCCTAGACCAGCAGGGACGTGGGGCTGGTCCTCACCCCCTTGCTCTGTCCCCAGGTGTATGACACGGAGCTGGAGCACGTGGAGGACTTTGAGTGTCTGTCTGATTTCTGCCACACCTTCCAACTGCACCGGGGCCGCTGCCAGGACTCGCCCGACGACCCCTCGGTGGTGGGGGAGTTCAAGGTGGGCTGGGGGTCTCCTCCTGCCTGCTGATGGGGACACAGCTCACTGCTGGGGACACAGCTCACTGCTGGGGGTCTCCTCCTGCCTGCTGGGGACTCAGCTCACTGCTGGGGGGCTGTTCCTGCCTTCTGATGGGGACTCAGCTCACTGCTGGGGACACAGCTCACTGCTGGGGGTCTCCTCCTGCTGCTGGGGACACAGCTCACTGCTGGGGGTCTCCTCCTGCCTGCTGCTGGGGGTCTCCTCCTGCTGCTGGGGACACAGCTCACTGCTGGGCGTCTCCTCCTGTTGCTGGGGACTCAGGTCACTGCTGGGGGGTCTCTTCCTGCTGCTGGGGGTCTCCTCCTGCTGCTGGGGGGGTGCTCTTGCTGCTGGGTGGTGGGGTGGTCTTCCTCCTGGGGACACAGCTCACTACTGGGGGATGTTCCTGATGCTGGAGGGATGTTGTTGCTGCTGGGGGGGTGTTGTTGCTGCTGGGGGGGCGCTCTTGCTGCTGGGGGGTGGTGGTCTTCCTCCTGGGGACACGGCTCACTGCTGGGGGATGTGGTTGCTGCTGGTGGGATGCTCTTGCTGTTGGGGATGCTCTTGCTGCTGGGGGTGGTTGGACTCCATGAACTCCAAGCTCTCCCACCCCAGAGTCTCCAGTGCTCCCCCAGGGTCTCCAGTGCCCCCCAGGGGTGCTGGGTGCCCAGCTGAGCTGGTTCCTGCCCTGCAGGGCTCGTTCAGGATCTACCCTCTCCCGGATGACCCGCGGGTGCCGCTGCCACCCCGGCAGTTCCAGCAGCTGCCGGCCAGGGGACCCCAGGAGTGTCTGCTGAGGGTCTACATCATCCGGGCCTTCGGCCTCCAACCCAAGGACAGCAATGGCAAGGTATCCTGCTGCAGGGATGGAGACATCTCCTGCTGGATGGATGGAGAGATCTCCTGCTGGATGGATGGATGGATGGATGGATGGATGGATGGATGGAGACATCCCTGGTGGTCACTGCCCTGTCCTGGCCAGCAGGGTGGTGGAAGACCCTGCTGGGACAGGGATGGGCAGAGCAGGGTTCCTGTGGAATGACAATTCCTTGCTTTTTGCTTTTCTTTCCCTGCCCAGTGTGATCCCTACGTGAAGATTTCCGTGGGGAAGAAATCCATCAACGACCAGGAAAATTACCTGCCCTGCACTCTGGAGCCTGTCTTTGGGAAGTGAGTTGTGGTTCCATCTGGAAGGTGCTGGGATGTGTCCAGGGAAGGGCCAGGAGGGTGAGCAGAGGCTGGAGCAGCTCCTGGGAGGCCAGGCTGGGAGAGCTGGGGGTGTTCAGCCTGGAGAAGGCTCCAGGGAGACCCTCTGGTGGCTCCCAGGATTTGAAGGGGCTCCAGGAAAGCTGGGGAGGGGGTTTGTAGGCTGTGGGGCAGTGACAGGACTGTCACCCCCCAGCACTGCCCTGGCACCATTGACCTGTGCCCCTCAGCACCACAGGGGCTTGGAAACCCCTCCAGGGGTCACAGGGATCCACCCCTGCCCTGGGCAGCCTGGGACAGCCCTGGAGGAGGAGAAATTGTCCCTCAGCTCCAACCTCAACCTCCCCTGGGGTGACTTGAGGCCGGTTCCTCTTGTCCCATCAGCTGGGACAACAGATCAGCAGGACAGTAGGACCCCAGCTCAGGGGTGTCTCCAGCAGCAGGACCCCAGCTCAGGGCTGTTTCTGGTCTCTCCTGGTGCAGGATGTTTGAGCTGAGCTGCACCCTGCCCCTGGAGAAGGACCTGAAGGTCACACTCTACGACTACGACCTCCTGTCCAAGGATGAGAAGATTGGGGAGACCACCATAGACCTGGAGAACAGGTTCCTCTCCAAGTATGGGGCACGCTGTGGCCTCCCCCAGACATACTGCATGTAGGTACCTCTGAGGGCTTGGGAAGAGGGGCTCTGGAGCTTCCAGGGCAGTGCCATGGGGAGCAGGCTGGTGGCTCAGCCCAGGGCTCTGCTGTCCCAGGAGCCAGAGGGGCTCTGTCTTGGGTGTTCACACCAGAGAAAAGCCACGTGTGAGGAGCTTCCCTGAGCCCTGGCTCTTCTCCAGAAGCATGAAAAGCTTCAGGCAGCATTCCCTGTCCTCGGGGAGATGCTGTGGCATCCCTGCTGCCTCTTGGGCACCCCATGCTGGTGAAGGTGGGGGGTGTGGGGGGGCCTATCAGGGCACCCCAGCCCTGCAGAGTGGGGCTGAGAGCTGCACCTTGCCCAGAACAACCCTCTGTGGTGGAGCAGCAGCTGCTGCTGCCCCTTGCTGACCCTGGGGGGTGGTTGGTCAGGTGCTGAGCTGCTGTTTCCCCCCTTGCTTTCAGCTCTGGCCCCAACCAGTGGCGGGATCAGCTCCGTCCTTCCCAGCTGCTTCACCTCTTCTCCCTGCAGCACAACTACAAACCTCCCACCTACAAGACTGACAGGATCATCTTCAGGGAGCAGGAATACATCCTCTCCCAGCTGGGTAAGGTCCTGGGGCTGCTTTGGGCTTCCAAATACCTTCCCTTTATCCAGAGCTTGCAGATACCTTCCCTGTATCCCGAGCTAGGGCTGGAGTTGGAGGTCGTGAGCATCTCACCATGGTGGGGTTAGCAAGGAGACCAGGACAGGGTGATGGATTCATCCACAGCTTCCTCACCTCACTCTCCAGGCTGGCTCTGCACCTTTCCCAAGCTTCTCCCTTCTCCAGAAGCTCCAGGTTGCAGCTGGATCTGCACCAAACCCCAGGGCTGAGCCCAGACCTGCAACCCAGAGCCAATCCCTGCAGCAAACCCAAGGCTGGGAGCAGCAAATTGCCTGGAAGGCAGAGGGGCTCCAGCCTGCTTTTCCAGCTGGAAGGAGCCGTTGTGCTCTCTGTGGCTGCTCCTTGGGGCTGGAGTCACTAGAGGGAGACAGCATCATGCACATGGTGCCCACTTGGTCTGCTCCAGCTGGAAAACCAGCCCGTGCCAGCCAGGAGAGGAACTCAGTGGGTGCTGGGGTGGCACTGGCTTGTTTGCACCAGGAACTGCCACCACCACCCGGGCATCAGCTCGTGAGGGGCACCCCTGGGGGCAGGACTTTGCCCTGTAGGGAAAGCCCAGCTTTCAAGCATGGGAGGGTGTTTTGATGGAATGAAGCAGGGAATCATCCAGTGCTTGGTGCCTGGAAAGGGCATCCAGTCCAACCCACCCTGCAGGGAGCAGGGACACCTGCAACTGGGGGTGGCTCAAGGGTCAGGGGTGCCAGGGATGGGGCAGCCATCACTTCTCTGGGCACCCTGGGCCAGGATCTCCCCATCCTCAGAGGAAAAACCCCCTGGCTTGGCCCAGGAAGGAGGGGAAGCTCCACACATGTCCCAGGAGCTGCAGCTGGATTTGCTGAAGGTCACTGCGGTGCTGCAGAGCCCTCAGGCAGGACTTGGTGTGCAGAGGCACAGCCCAGGACAGGTCCCTCTCCCTGCTCTTAGGAATCAAGGCACAAATTCCTGGCTCTCCCCTGAGGAAGAGGAGGAGTAGGGAAGCAAAGTCTCCTTGTGCTGAGGGGTTTGCAGCCAGGGCTGGAAAGGTGTTAAACTGAGCAGGGTCTTCCCCCCTCTCCCAGCCCCTGCCTTTCACCTTCCCTCTTTTTAATGGGAATCAGTTCAAAAACCAGAACAAAGTCTGATGCTTGACCTGCAGGAGATCTGGAAACCAGCTGGCTTCGTGGAGCCAGGCAGATCTGAACCTGGGGGGATCAAGTGAAGCCATTAAACACCAGAGTGGAGCTTTTACAAGCCCAGTGCCTGGACCATTATTCCATAACCACCCCCTCTCCCCTCCCCACCACCACTCCCCGTGTGCTGAGAGGGGCTTTTTCCCCTGCACACACACACACAGCTTGGGAAGCAGCCCATCTGGCTGGAGTTAACCACTTCAAGACCTTGCCAAGCAAGGAGCTGGGTTCTGTCACCTGAGAGCTGCAGAGCTGTAATCCTATTTATGGGGAGACTTTCATTTCCAAAGGTCCTTGGAGGTGTGGGGTTGAGGGGCAGAGCCTCGGGCTCAGGATGGAGAGTGGGGTGGGGAGGAAGGAGCTGCCTCAGCCAAGGTCATCCTCTGGTCCTGGAGGGTAAGAAGAATCCCCAGTGTTGAAGCAGAGAAGCCAAGAAATGCCCATTTGTTGTGGATGTGTCTTGGCTGCCCTGTTTGCTGAGGGTGCGGTGCCTGCTGTGGGGTGGTGAGGAGCTGGAGGTGGGCTCAGGGGTGGCTGGGGGGGCTGCTGTGGCTGTTGTGGGGTGCTCTGTTCTGCTGGCAGACCACAAACCCCTCGGGGGGGAATCCCAGCAAGGTAGGGACTGGAAAGGGACCTCTGGGCATCACCTGGTGCCACCCCCTTGCCTCACCAGGGGCACCCAGAGCAGGGGGTTGGGATCTCTCCAGAGCAGGAGACTCCACAACCTCTCTGGGCAGCCTGGGCCAGGCTCTGACACCCTCACAACAAAGATTTCCTCATCTTCCTCCTCTCTGCATCCTGGATGGTTTCAGATGATGGGATTTGAAGTAGATCAGCTCAGAGTGCTGCCAAAACTCCCCCAGGGAAGATCCTTCCATCTCCCAACCCCTCCAGAACAGCAGGGTGGGTGCTGGGGACCCTCTAACCCCAACCACTCTGACTTCAGGGGCCCTGAACCTTTGAGCAGGACCAAAACCTGGAGTTTTTCTCTGTATTTCATCCTGCTCCTTGCACTGCTTCCCTTCTGGGGGTTCTGGGGCAGAGCCTCACCCCACAGTCCCCACGGAGGGTTTGGGACCAGCTTGGGGTGGCAGATGGGAGGCTGTGTGAGCTAAACTCTGCTTTTTTTCTCTTTGGCAGAGGATGGCAAACCCTTCAACCCTCACCTGGGGCCTGTGGAGGAACGTCTTGCCCTCTATGCCCTGCTCAAGCAAGGGCTGGTGCCAGAGCACGTGGAGACCAGGGCCCTCTACAGCCCCCTGCAGCCAGAGATCGAGCAGGTGGGTGCTGGGAGCCAGTGGCTCGCTCTTTGTGCCAGTGGGAGCCAGCTTGGCTCCGGAGGTGCCTGCCCTGCCCCAGCAGATGGGCTGTACCCAGGGAGTGGGTCTCCAAGGCAGGCTTGGAGCTCAGCTCCATCACTCAGGCTCAGGGTGCCTGAGAGTGTCAATTCCCATTCCTCTGTTCACTGCCATGGAATCCCAGGCTGGGTTGGGTGGGGTGGGAGCTGGAAAGGGCATCTCATCCAACCCCCCTGCAGGGAGCAGGGCATTTGCACCCAGAGCAGGGTGCTCAGAGCCCCCCCAACACCCCTGGGATGGTGCCAGGGATGGGGCAGCCACCACCTCTCTAGGTACCACCTCTCCCCACCCTCAGCATCCCAAACTCCTCCTCCTCTCCAGTCTAAATCTCCCTCTTTTAGTTCAAACCATCCCCCCTTGTCCTGTCCCTGCTCAAACTCTGTCCCCATCTCTCTGCCAGGCCCCTTGGAGTCCTGCAAGGCCCCCAGAAGGTCTCCCTGGAGCCTTCTCCTCTCCCCATTGCACACCCTGCTGAGCAATGTTCACAGGGGGGGTGGTGAGCTGAGGTTGAAACCTTAGTTTTCAACCAAGAGAAGCAGAGCACTGGGAATTTTCTCTCTGCACTGAGCAAGGAGGTGAAGGTAACATGGTTAGGGAGCTCACCAAGCTTCTCGTGTCTCTCTTTCCACCCAGGGAAAGCTCCAGATGTGGGTGGACCTGTTCCCAAAGTCCCATGGCCAGCCTGGCCCCCCTTTCAACATCACCCCACGCAAAGCCAAGAGGTACCTTCCTCTCCCTTGGCTGCTGCAGAGCTTCTTCCAGCACCTCCTGGGCTGCTGAGGGCAGAGGCTTTGGAGCTGCCAGGTGGGGGGGGATTCACCTGCCCAGCTGGGAAACACCTCCTCTGCAGACAGACTCACCCCCAGGCTGCCTGGGTGGGCTCTGGGCCAAAGATCTGCCCCCAGCCTCACGTTGTTCCCGGGGCTTCCCAGGTTCTTCCTGCGCTGCATCGTCTGGAACGCCAGGGACGTGATCCTGGACGACCTCAGCATCACTGGGGAGAAGATGAGTGACATCTATGTCAAAGGGTGAGCCACCCAGCTGCCTTCTGCCCTGCCTGCTGCGGCCTGAAGCTGCCAGAGCAGCCGCAAAGGGCTCAGCGTGGCCCTGGCACCCCCACTGGAACCCCCCTGCTTGGCATGGGGAGCCACTGGCACCTCAGCTGGGGAGCCAAGGGGCCGCTCATGGAGCTCGGGGCCACTGGGTGGTGCCAGGGCTTTGCTGGCTCCTGCCAGCACAGTACCAGTGTCCAGAGACATCAGCTGCAGGGAGGCAGCCCCAGGTTGTGGAGAGAGGGGCTCGGAGCCAGTGTTCCCAGCACTACCACCTCCCTCCTCCTTCCTGCTGCTGGTTGTCTTCTTTGCAGAGTTGCTTTTCTTTCTTTTTTTCTCTTTTTTTTTTGGCACTCCCTTTATTTCCCTGCAACACACAGAAATGTGGTGACCAGCAGCACCTCCCCTGCCTCCATTGCTGGTTTCTCTGCTGGCAAAAGGCCGTGAGGCAGCCCGAGGGCCTCGCTTGTTTCCTACCTTCTTGGGATTTAGGGGCAGGAAGAGGTGGGATTTGGAAACAGACTGTAAATCCCTTTTTTACAATCCCAATTTTCCTCCTGTCAGTGCAGAGCGGGTGCTGCTCACCCCCTGTTCCCATCGGCAGTGCTGCTCCCAGCTCCTCACTGAGCTCTGGGGCCCTGCAGCACAGTGGCCACTGCTGCCTCAGAGCCCCCAGCTGCCTTCTGGCCTCCCCAGGGACACAGAAAACCCTCCAGTGGTGTCAGGGAGGCAGAAACATCTCACTCAGCTCCCTCATCTTCATCCCCCAGTGGCTGGATCACTGGTGTCCCCTGGTGAGGACTGGGGAGGGAGTCCTGCTTGTGCTCCAGCATCTGTCCTGCAGCCTGGGGACCAGAGCATCAGGGAGTAGAACCATTAGGTTGGGAGAGAAGTTGGAGATCATGGATCCAACCACCCCCAGCACTGCCAGGGCACCACTGCCCCTTGGCCCTCAGCACCACAGCTCCACGGGGGGCTTGGAACCCCCTGCAGGGGTCACAGGGATCCGCCCCAGGATGCTGCCACCAGCCCTGGATCCTCTCCCACCCCTGCTGCTTTCCATCCCAGAGCCCCCATGGGTTCCAGAGGGACATCCCATGGAGATGGAGAGGGGCATTTTCATGCCTTGCTCGTGGCCTGGGGGGTCCCCAAACTCCTGGGGGGATGTTCCTGAGTCCCCTCCACACAAAGTGTTGGGGTTTTTTTCCAGCTGGCTGGTTGGCCACGAGGAGAACAAGCAGAAGACAGACGTGCACTACAGGTCCATGGGAGGAGAAGGCAACTTCAACTGGAGGTTCATCTTCCCCTTCGACTACCTCCCTGCTGAGCAGATGTGTCACATTGCTAAGAAGGTGGGTGAGACCTCCTCCTGGGGCCCAGAGGGAGCTGGGGAGGCTCTGCTATTCCCTGGAGCACCCAGTGGGAGCTGGGTGAAAATATTCCACGTTTTGGATCCGTGTGTGGGGTCAGGATTGGGGGTGGCTTTGTGTCCAGAGGCTGGAGAGGCTGAAGGGCTGAAGAGGAAGGAGCTGAGCAGGGGTTGGGGTGTTCCATGGATGCAGAGGTGGGGAGGAAAGCTTTGGGATCTGGGAGATGCCTTTGGGCTAGTGGAGAGCTGTGGGCAGGTGGGAAGGGGTGTGGTTGTGGATCCCTCTTTCCTCCCTCTGTAGCTGGGTGCTGCTGGTGGTTCTGAGACATAATCCAAGGCAGAGGTGGGATGTGGGCTTTGGGATGTGGAGTTTCCCAAGGGGATGGGAAAATTCTGGTGAGATTTGGGCTGGATTGCTGTGGAGAGGAGTGTTTAAGGGAGGGAGATCTGTTCCCTTCAGCTGGAAATTCAGAGTATTGCTGGGGACAGCAGGGCCAGCCTCTGATCCCAGCCCTGTTCTGACCCCTCCTCACCTTCTGGGGTCCCTCCCAGGGAACAAGCACCAGGAGAAGGGGAAAAGGCCTCAGGTCACCCCAGGGGAGGTTGAGGTTGGAGCTGAGGGACAATTTCTCCCCCTGCAGGGCTGTGCCAGGGCAGGGGTGGATCCCTGTGACCCCTGGAGCACCTGAACCCCCCTGGGATCCCCATCCCAGCTGCTTTGGTGGGGCAGAGAAAACCCCAGCAGGGCCTGGGCTGCAAGTGGGGCTTTGTGGGGGCAGATGCTGAGTGAATTCCCCATCCCTGCAGCCAGATGATCCCCAGGAAGGGGGTCTGGCTTCCAGAGGAATCCCTGGGCAGTTAAAGTGATTGACAGGATCATGGCTGGGCCCATTTCATGCTTCATGTTAAACAAATCCAAAGTACAGTGTGTACTACATCCAATTATCCCCCCTGGAAAAAGCAGAGGCTTTTCCTTCCCCCCCTCCTCCACCAGCTATAAACTGGTTAGGAAAATCCATCCCACTGTGCTGATATTGATTCTCCTCTGGCCACATGTCTGCCAACACTGCATCAGGAAATAAACAGCTTGTAAAACCTCTCTGTGAAGGAAAAAAAAAAAACATTAGGAAGAAAGAAAAGGAAGGAAAAAAAATAAAAAGGAGAATGAAAAGCTGGTGCTTTGGAATTGAGGAGGAGGGGGGGACACACATTCCACTGGGGTGAGTTTTGATCTCTCCATGTGCTGTTTGAACTCCAGGTTCATTGCTGCTGCTGGAAAAAAAAAACCTGGGCACCAACCTTGGAGCAGAGGGGATGGGAAATGGAATTTCCATCCAGTCAGATGGCAGAGCCTGGGCTGCTCCAAGCCACCTGCACCCAGCCTGCCTGGCATGGCCCCGGGAGGAAAGCTGCTTCCCAGTCCCATCCCTCTGTCCCCCTGCTCCTGGGGTGCTGCTGGCTCTGTGGGATGGACCCCAGGGCTGGGTCACCCCAACCTGCATGGCTGGGGTGCCCTGGGCAGCTTCTCCAGGAGGTGCCAGCTCTGGGTCCTCAGCACAGCAGAGCCAGGGAGCTGCTGGAGCAGGGCCAGAGGAGCCCCAGCAATGCTGGGAGGGCTGGAA
>JANHGL010013400.1:0-10432 GCA_024611195.1 Ceyx melanurus
CCAGGGAGGTTGTGGAGTCTCCTGCTCTGGAGACATTCCAGCCCCCCCTGGATCTGTTCCTGGGTGACTTGGTCTAGCTGCCCCTGCTCTGGCAGGGGGGTTGAACTAGATGATCTTCTAGGTCCCTTCCAACCCCTGACACTCTGTGATTCTATGATTATGTGACTTAACGGTTGTTAAAGAAGCGTCTTCAAGGTAACGAAGCTGACGTGGGGCTGAGCAGCGCAGTCTGAGACCGGAAAGCAGAGGGCGATGGTGGAACCCAGCTGTATTTTGTTCCTTACAGAAGCCATGTCTCTTTCCAACCGCGTTGCTGGCTCCGGCTGCCCCCAGCGGCCCGGTCTCCGCGCTCCCCCGCCGGGCGCTGGTCCGGGCGGTGCGGAGCGCGGCTCAGCACCCATCCCGCTGCCGCCGCGCCTTGGTACGCCCCGAGGGGCCGCGGTGCGCACCGGGAAGCCGTGTCTGGGGCGGCTCGGCTGGGGCTCGGGCCGCTCTCTCGCCTTGCCTGCGTTTGCCGGCGGTGCCTCCTCCCTGCCCCCCCGGCCCGGCTTCGCCGCCATGGCCCTCAACAAGTCCATGCACGCCCGCAACCGCTACAAGGACAAGCCGCCCGACTTCGCCTACCTGGCCGCCAAGTACCCCGAGTTCCAGCAGCACCTGTACACCACCCTGACCGGCAGGGTGAGGTAGGACCCGGCGGGGTGAGGTGGGGCCCGGGGGGTGAGGTAGGGCCCGGCGGGGTGAGGTGGGGCCCGGCGGGGTGAGGTGGGCCCAGCAGGCGGGCGGGCTGGACCAGGCCAGGCCGGGCCAGGCCTTGCTGTGTGGCTGTGCAGCTGCTCCTGCCCCTTCCCCGGGCGCTCTTTGCGGCGGGTCCCGGTAACCGCGGCTCTTCCCTGAATTTTCAGCCTCAATTTCAAGGACCCCGAGGCCGTGCGGGCTCTGACGTGCACTCTCCTGAAGGAGGATTTCGGCCTGACCATTGACATCCCCGTGGAGAGGCTGATTCCCACCGTGCCCTTGCGGCTGAACTACATCCACTGGGTGGAGGATCTCATCGGTCACCAGGATGCTGACAAGCAAGTGCTCAGGCGAGGCATCGACATAGGTACTCGGGGAGGCAAAAAAGGGGCAAATGTGGTTAATTAGGGTGGAAGTAGCTGTTAACATTTATTCCTCCTCACTGGAGAGCAGTGAAGCTTCAGAGGCTCCAAGGTCTGAGCTGTGGTGCTGCTCTGCCTGCCCCAGGGCCTCCTCTGGCTGCTTGGGCGGGCTGCCTTTGCACAGACACAAGAAAAACCACAGCAAGTGATTATTTGGCTTTTTGTGGCCCTGAGCTCTCTTTGAGCCTGTGTTTGTGTACAGAAATGGTGCTTCTTCTGACTAGTTAGCAATTAAGATTGCTTTTGGGCATCCACCTGAGAGTTTGTGATTTGCATAGCAATATTTTATAGCATTCCTTCTAATAAAATGTTTGATTTCAGGTCTTTTTTGAGAAATGGTCTGTCTTTTTTCAACTTTATTTTTAGAATTTTCTTTTCAGTGCAGCTGTTTTCATGAGCTACAGTGGCTTAGTTAGAAACTGAGGCTCACAAAGCTGTCTTTTGCTTGTGTATGCTCCTGTGTGTTGTTGAAAAGAAAGCAGCAGTGGATGGGTGACACTGTCCCGTGCTTGAGTCTAAGAGCACTGCAGCTTATTTTCAGCATCTGGGTGATGTTTAGACAGTATCTGGATGAAGCAATGAACAGTTGTTCCATACAGATGTGAATTTATAAGATAGATGCTGATGCACATTGTTGGGTTTTCATGACATAAAAAAGACAAGCTCTGTAGAAGCAATAAACAATTTCTGTCAACTTCATGGTAGGTGTGTAGGTAGGTAGAAGGGACATCCTTTAGCACCTCCAGTGTGAGTTTGCAGTGATGCTGATGTTCCAACTCTGGGAAAGCAAGGAAATCATCCAAGAGGAACTTTACAGGAAATAACCTGTAATTTTGCTGGAAATAACCACATGCTTTTGGGTACCAACTCATTACTCATTTGTGTTGGTGGTTTGTTTTTTGTTGTTATGGTTTTGGTTTATTTTAAACCTAATATAGTTGGTTTTCACTCTCTGAATTAATCACTGTCATAAGAAAAAAAAGCTTTAAAAGTTGATTATTTACTTGAAAATGTATTTCAGACTGTTCTATTCTTCAAACAAAACTAAAAGCACGTATTCAATAATGCTGTAAAGAAAATTAAGAAAATAAAATTCACTATAGAATGGGTAGTAGGTGATCAGTAATCAGGGTTGTCTTAAAATTAATTGCTTTTGTTGTAGCAAGTGCACAGTGAACAGCCAGTGTGAAGCCAGAGACTTGCTTTGCCTTTCTCATGGCTTTTCCCTTCTTCAGGGACAGGAGCATCCTGCATTTACCCATTGCTTGGAGCAACTTTGAATGGCTGGTATTTTCTTGCCACAGAAGTGGATGATATGTGCTTCAATTATGCCAAGAAGAATGTGGAACAAAATCACTTGTCTGATCTTATAAAAGGTATGGTGTGATAAGGCATTTGGCAGCATACAGATGCTGTGCTGGGGGCATTTTTGCCATGTTCAATGGCACAGAATCACAATGTCAGGGGTTGGAAGGGACCTAGAAGATCATCTAGTCCAACCCCCTGCCAGAGCAGGGCCACCACAACATATCAGAGTCTGTATTCCTGCCAAATACACAGTTATTTTTACTAAAACATAATGTTTACTGAATTCTACCTGTGCTTAAGCCTAAGCCAGAAAGTCACAGCTTGGCTAGAATGGAATGTGTGAATAGAGAACTCTACAAAAAACTGAAAGTTAAACTTCATCCCAGGTTGTTTTCCTTTCTCCATATATATATATGTATATATATTTTGTCTGTTTCCAAAGTATTTCTTGGAGCTCGTGCTCCCTTTGCTGCTAGGAAACCTGGAGTGCTCCCCTGAGAATGTGTGTGACAGAATTTTCCTGTCTTGTACTGTGACAGGTCTTTCTCCTCACTCCTGAGCTGGCTCCTGTGCTGGCAGCAATGCTGTGTAATAGGACTTGGCCAGAACAGCCAAGGGAATTATTCCTTGTGTGGAAAGCCAGTGGAGATCTATGTGGGATGTCTTCATCCTTGCCATGAGCAATAGTACATTGGTTAGACCAAGTAGGCAGAGTTCCTTCTGGACAAACAATCTTTTTCTCTGGCTGTGCTGCTTCGGAATAGCATAAGACTGTAGTTCTTGTGTGGGATACATCATTTGCTAGCACAGTTATTCTGGTTTATTCTGAGCCGTAAAGCTGATGCTGGTACTCTGTAGCTGCAGTGAAGGCAGCTTCATCTCAGGCTTTCCCTTTCTTTACACTTTAGAAAGCCCAAACAGTGCATTTTTCTTGAGTCCCATTCTAGGATTCCATATCTTAAAGAGTTGTTTAGACTGGCATTTCTTTTACTTCTTGTGGGGTAATTAACTGACAATTTTTGGAAGGGCTTAAAGTGTATTTTTAGGTGCATCAGAGAACTCAAGCAGTTCCTGTTATTTTAAAACACACATGTAATTCTACCAGTGTGTGTATAAACATGCCAGCTCTTTGTGTGCCAGTCCTTAACCTGTTATTATTAAGTTCTTAATCCTAAAGGTTGTTGGTTTGTATTTTTTTTTTAGAAAGTATTTTTATACAGTGTATTGTTTCAAGAAACACTGACATGGAAATGGCATGTTAGCTAAAATATGAAATTCCTTGCTGACCACGTTCCTGGTTTTGTTAGTGGTTAAGGTTCCACAGAAGACTCTTCTAATGGATGCACTGAAGGAAGAATCTGAGATCATTTATGATTTCTGCATGTGCAACCCACCCTTTTTTGCCAACCAGCTGGAAGCCAAAGTAAGTTAACAAACTACATGTTGCATGTCCCATGTGAGTGGGAGGGTAGCAACAATTTCACCTCTTCCAGTGGGAAAGGTTGAGTGGAAAATTCCAAATAATTATGAAGGAGCATTTCAGTTTTCTCCCTTCCTGTAAATTTTTTTTTCCCAGGTTCTTACTGTCTTAGATAATTATTTTTCAAAGCAGAGAGCTAGTAAATCTGAAGCCAAGTACATCCTACATATATTGAAACCACCTAATTCTTATCAGCAGTGCCAAGTAACTTAGTCGTGGTTGAAACTGTAGGGAGTGTGAACTGGGTTTTTCTTATTCCACATATCTATTGCTCACTGTTCTGCTGGAGGGAGGATACCTGGAGGTGATGACACTTGCTACCCACTCAAGACCAAGGCAGGGAACTGTAGAAAGCAGCCCATCATCATCATCATCTCTCTCAGTTCATCTCAGCTGTCCTTTCTCTTGTACCATGCAGGGAGTGAACTCTCGGAATCCACGGCGTCCCCCGCCCAGCTCTGTCAACACAGGGGGGATCACAGAAATCATGGCTGAGGGGGGAGAACTAGAATTTGTCAAGAGAATTATTCATGACAGTCTGCAGCTGAAAAAGAGGTTAAGGTGAGTGCTCTGTTCAGTTCAAAAAAGAAAACACCTTCTGTTTGCTTCTGTGTCAGACTGCCCGGGGAGGTGCTGGAATTATCATTATCATCATCAGATGTGGTGCTGGGGTGGTCTAGATGCTGATGAAGAGCAGGGTTAGTGCTTGAACTACATGATCTTGAGGATCTTTTCCAACCTGAATGAGTCTGAGTAATGTGAAAGCAATATTTCAAGCAAGGAATGTTGCTTTTGTCCAGTGGTATCTGTTTGGTATGTTTAATGAGGCACACGCATCAGTAATTAGTCTCAGTTGATGTAAAATTAGTTGTTCGTCAGCATCAAACAATTGCAGCTCCATGGTGGAGATATTTAAAGGCAGAAGGGGAAAAAAAAAAAGCCTGTATGAGTGACACTTGTAGCTTGCAGCTGAATTGGCACATATCTTGCTAAAGGCAGCCAGGGCTGGTTCTCAGGGGCCTGTGGGATGGGGGAGGATTTATGATATTGCTTCTGTTCATTACCTGAAAGTTTCTGTGTTTTATTGTGGGGGAATTTGGGTAATTGCAGCTTTGCCCACTGCAGGGCACTTGTACCAGATGCAGTCTTGGGTGAACATAAGCTGCTCTAAAAACCATAGTGAGACCTTCTTTTCACCAAGATAGTCAGGTTTCTGACTGGCAGACTGTCCTTTCCCTCAGTGCTGTACAGGATTCCTCTAGCTCTTCTGGAATTTTCCTTTTGAAAAAAAACCTTCTAGAATATAGTGGCCAAAACTTTACATGTGTATTACCACAGCTTCATCAGTGCTCTAGCAAAGGAAAGAAACCCTACCATACATTAAAGAAGTGTTTTGCTGTTGTTTTGTTTTCACCCTTCTAGGTTTGCATTAGAACTTATCTGCTAAACCAGAATTTTTCTTTAGAATGTTTGTTTTCTGGTAATGGGCCTGAAACAATGAAGAATATATTCAGTTTTTGGAAGGAACAAGACAAAGCAAAACTGCATTTGGCTCTATTATAAGTGCTTCTGTTTTCTAGTGCTTTGAAGAAGTGAGGAGGTTTGCAGAGGTTGCAGTTTGGCAAACCTTGAAACATGGTGGGGTTTTGTTTTGTTCAATGTATTTTACATTTATATATATATATGAGGGCCCTACTCCTCCTGAAACTCAGCCCCTCATATATTTATAAACATTTATTAAATCCCCTCCCAGTCTTCTCCAGACCTTAGTAAAATTCCTTGTGAATGTGTTATTTGCAGATGGTACAGTTGCATGTTGGGGAAGAAATGCAGTCTAGCACCTTTGAAAGAGGAGCTTCGAATCCAGGGGGTGAGTTTGTACACAGCCCATGTATAGCTTCTGTGAATCCCATACAAAATACACTGTGTTCTTCTAGGACATACAGGGCTTATACTTTTTCAGCTATTTGATTGATAAAAACAACAGTGAAATTGTTTAAATGGCAGCATTTTTGGTTTTGTGTTCAGTTCTGGCACCAGGTAAAATCAATCCTCGTGCAAAGGGCTTTTTTATGGCTTTTTTGGAATTAGGAATCCAAAGGCAAGAAAAGTTCTAGGATAGAGATAGGCATTCCTCTCTTTTTGAAGGCATTTCTCAAAGCAGATGATTTCCCCCTGCTTTGTGCAGACCTGGAGCTTCTGCTCTGGAGCTGATCATTCAGTGAGGTGGGATGGCTGATGCTTACCCTTGCAGTTCAGTACATTCTGCACACCTTGCAGCATCCATGGATGGAAATACTAGACTACCATTGGATCTGAGTTTTGTATCAGACTTGATTTTTTGGGGGGCAGCAGAGAGAGGTGTTTCTGGGCACATTTCTGCCATGTACAACCAGGTGAGCAGTGGGTTCAGTGTTCAAATGCAGAACAGGAGCAGGTTCTAAACAAGGAGGAGGGGTCTGCTTTTTGCAGAATCAGAATGTGGATGCACAGAAAGAGTCATGGTGTGCATTGCTGGACATGGTCAGAGATGGGCACAGGTACCAGGCTGTGCACTGAGCCGTGTCAGTAGGAATCCCCATTTCTGTGATAATAGCTTCATGCTAACTTGGGAATGTTTGGTTTGTTTGTTTTTCAGTTGCAAATATGTGCAGTAAACCAGTGTTTTTAATGAACATGAAATGAAGTTCCGTGCTGTTTCTGTGCCTAGGTTCCTAAAGTGACTCATACTGAATTCTGTCAAGGACGCACCATGAGATGGGCACTGGCCTGGAGCTTCTATGATGATGTACAAGTACCTGTAAGTAGCTTAATTTTGATTTGCTTGTGATTATTCTGTGCCCCTCTTTTGAGGAGGGGCCCAATGAACCCTTAACTGCTGTGAAACAAATGGTTCCCCTTCAGAGTGGAACACTGGGTAGGCAGGGCTGAATGGACAGTGGGATTTCTCATCAGGCTGCCCAGTCTGTTAGCTGTTGTTACATGTGAGTCATAAATCACATATGTTTAGGGAGGGAAAAAAAGCAGCCTGTTCAGCAACTTCTTGGGAGTACCAGTGAAAGTAAGCGTCACTTGTAACATACTTCAGATAGTGTATTTTAAATACCACAAAATTGCTAAGTTTGGGGCTTGATCTTTAAGCTTCCCCCTGAGAACTTGGTTTTAATTTACTGAATAGATTTTGTTACCAAATAGATCTGAACAGAATGACAGACTGTTAGGGATTGAAAGGGATCTAGAAGATCATCTAGTCCAACCCCCCTGCCAGAGCAGGGGCACCCAGACCAAGTCACCCAGGAACAGATCCAGACGGGTCTTAAGTGTCTCCAGAGCAGGAGACTCCACAACCTCCCTGGGCAGCCCCTGCCAGGCTCTGGCACCCTCACTGGGAACAAGTTTTTCCTTGTGTTTCCCCTCAACCTTTTGTGCTCCAACTGACTCCCATTGCCTCTTGTCCTGTCAAACATGTCTAGCTTAGACTTGCCTACATGAATGTAGGCTCCTTCACTTCAAGAGGAGCCAGTTGCTCATATGGATCCAGATGTATGTATCATAAAATGTGTACAGGCAACAGCCAAACTTCAGTCAACTTGGCTCAAAATGTGTATATTAGCACTTGATGTTTTCACCAAGAGCAGCCACACTTTCTCAGCTCACAGACAGCTGGTAGTTTGAGGGAACCAGTGAAGCTTTTAGCCTAACCTCTGAAGCTGAACTCCTTCTGAAGACCAGTCAAGCAGAAAGTGCACAGTCCTGTTAGCTGGTTTTAATCTAAAACTCTTTGGAGTGCAGTGAAACTCAGGCAGTGTCAATGACTGTTTAGTGGCTGAGATTAGACTCTTAATTCCCCTGTCTTCTGAGCACAAAAGTAATCCCACAAATACTGCCTAGCTTTGTAACTCTGTTTTCTTTCTTCTAGTCACCTCCCTCTAAAAGAAGGAAATTAGAAAAGCCTCGAAAACCAATTACATTTATGGTCTTGGCTTCTACAGTCAAAGAGTTATCCATCAAAGCTGCAGCTATGAGTTGGGATGCTGTAGAAGCTATTGCTGTGGTTAGAGCCTGGGTAGAGAAGATTCTGACTGACCTGAAGGTACAGTATTAAGCATTACATGTTAAAATGGCATCCTGCTTGAAAGTGTAACCATGAGAGAATACTCTGAAGCTGTGGTGTTTTCTGCAACAGGTTCAGCACAAACGTGTTCCCTGTGGAAAGGATGAAGTTAGCCTGTTTGTGACTGCCATTGAAAACTCCTGGATTCATCTGAGGAGAAAGAAACGAGAGAAAATAAGGCAATTAAGAGAACTTCCTCGAGCTTCCAAAGATACTCTGCAAGCAACAGAAGAGGACAAAACCAGCCAGAAGAGTGAGAGCAATAATGGGGACTGTGAAAACCCCAAGGCAGAAGACTCTGCAGCAGGCTTTATGGCACCTGAAGAGGATGTCAGCATGACCACAGAAGAAGCTGCTGCTCAAGAAGAACACAGTGAGCACGTGAAGGAGGAAGAGGCAGAAGCCAAGCAGGGAGAAACATCACTTGGCAAAGGTTACAGTAATGCAAAGGAGGAACCTTGCCCCTCAGAGGAAGCCAGCAATCTGCCAGCTGAAAAAGAACAGTGTCCCAAAGAAACTAGTAGGTGTTTTCTCTTTAAGTGTTTAATGAATGTGAAGAAAGAAGGCAGTGATGTGGTGGTGGAGATGCACTGGGTTGAAGGACAGAACAGAGACTTGATGAACCAGCTCTGCACATACATCCGGAACCAGATCCTTCGCCTGGTTGCTACTTAGACCCTGGCCATACTTTGCTGAAGTCAGTCAGTCCTTATATTTTGTAAACTATTTTTAATGGATTAAAATTTCCAGTTAGCAAAACCTGTTTTTTTTTCCCCTGGAAAAAAAAAAAAAAAAGGTACAATGCAGGTTGAAGTCCCATGTAATATTTCATACAGCTTTGGAAAGCTGCAAGGAGTCCATGAAAAGTGCTTCCCTGGACATGAAGTGCTGGGGAAGGAACGGATTTTTGTACTGCAGTTGTAAAACTACATGTTCAAGTGAAACCTGTCTCTGCTGTGAGCATTGAAAATACCAACAGTGCTAATTCTGGTGCAATAGAATTACATATTGTTACTAAGCAGAAATCATTACTGGAATATTTTCATTCTTTTTTTCAGTGGTTAGTCTGCTGTGGGTATTGTCTGCAGCAAGGAGCCTTTCCCTGAGGGTTTAAGTATGTTTCTTCCCTCTAACGAGTTTAACCTTTGGTCTATACAGTTATGAGCTGGGGACAGCCTCTTGAGTGTCAACTCATTAAAATAATTGCTTTAGAAAAAATGTGTGTTGTAGTTTTCTGGTGCTTGGGCTTTGAAACACAGAATAGCCCACTGTAAGCATCAGATTTTGTAAACTTTAACAACAAAAGAAGCTTTTTTGAGCTGCTTGGTTTAAAGAAGGTTTAACTGTTCCATTGAGAGTATGGGTGCTGGCACTGCTTCGTGTGAAGGCAGCCTCCCAAGCTGGGACCCATTCCTCTGTAGAGATCTACAGGTCAAGGAGAGAAAGGTTTTCTGAGAGTGGAATATGTGTGTGTGTGTTTCCCAAATTAAAAGGTGCACTCCTGGTGGACAGAAGGAAATAAACTGCAGATATCCTGGTCTAGTTGAGAGGCATCCCTGCCTATGATAGGGAAGTTGGATTAGATGGTCTCTTAGGTCCCTTCCAACCCAGGCCGTTCTATGATTCTTATGCTACTGGAACCCCTTTGAATGTTCAGCCTTAGCATTCAGGATTTCTGGTAAGACTAGTTATGTTTTCTTAAATTGAAATAAAAAGCAACTTGGAAAAGCTTTAATTTCCCTCACCCTGTTGTTAGCCATTGGGTATCATGCTGCTTAGCACTTCTGCAGCTGATGGACAAAGACTTGCCTTTTCTTTGAGTGTTGCAGAATTTTCCCCAATACTGCATTGGGTATTGGTGTCACTGGGAAGAGCTGAAACCAGCCTTCCTTTCGGAATCTGAAGAGGTTATTCTGACACCAAAACAGAACGCAAGGCTGTTTGTCCTTTGTGCCATTCCCTGTTTCTCTTTTCCATTTGTCTTCCTGCAAGGATGAAGCAGCTGTGTGGGGTAATCCTGTGTGTTTGTGGCTTGAAGCCAACTTCATTACTCTGCTTCACTAATTGCCTCTGTCCTTCACCTCTACAAGGGGAATAATGTCCATTCCTGAGCGTTGCTTCAGCACAGCCAGGCGCTTTCTCAAAGAAAGCAGGTAGTCTGTGACTGGGATGGTTTGTTTTACAGCTTAGATTCATAGAATGGTTAGGGCTGGAAGGAGCCTCCAAAGGGCATCTAGTGCAGCCCCCTGCAGGGAGCAGAGACACCCTCAACTAGACCAGGCTGCTCAGAGCCTTGGCCAACCTCCCCTGCAATATCTCCAGGGATGGGGCCTCAACCACCTCCCTGGGGAGCCTGTGCCACTGAGCCAC